>JAOUZG010031813.1:8612-20691 GCA_026289955.1 Argiope argentata | reverse complement strand
ATTGATTCAAGTTTATGGTTTTCACGTTTACACACATACACGCACATGTATAAACAGATAGAAGAAAGAGTTGATACATAATTTGATTCCTATCAACAATTTTAATTTAGAACTCGCATTTCAAATTTCATTGACTTTAAGTTGTTTCATTCATATATATGCATGCTATTATTTTGACATTTTTTGTTTTAATGGATATTATCAAAAAAATTTTACAGATATATTTTTGAAGTAAAATCCATACATCACTAAATTAGATTGTATATCCAAAAAATATCCACCAAAGACTGGCAAATACACATTAAGGGAGACTATCAGACAAATATACTTAATAAATTGTGTTTTTATGATTAAACAAAATTTAAAACATGGTGATTTAAAAAGTTTTGACGGGATTCTAAACGTTTTCACAGTTGCGCTCTTTAATTTAATATTTTTTCAAAATTATATATTATATTTAATCTGAATTATTACAAAAATATATATTTCAAAAATAAAATAATTATATCAAAACTTTTTAGATTTATTTAGTATTTTGGGTGTCAAGTTCATGCCCATGCGCTGAAAGACTTTTTATTTCAAAGAATTGAGGTTTTAAACCAATATTTCCTGAAATTAAAATTTGATTTTTTTTTTCGTGTTGAGAATCGAAAATCCCTCCTTCTCTTCGGTGGCAAGTGGCGTGGTGGATAAAGCGACAGAGCGAATTGCGGTTTTTTAGGATGGCCTCAGTTCGAGTCTTAAAATAACTTAGTTTTTCTATATATTTCTCGATTTTTTTATTTTTAATATTTTTCAAAAATTAATTATTATATTTAATCTGAAATATTACAAAAAATATATTTAAAAAACCAATTATATCAAAACTTTAAAGATTTATTTGAATTTTAGCTGTCTAGTTCAGGCACAAGCGCAGAGAGACCTTTTATTTCAGAGCACTGAGGTTTTAAACCATGATTTCATGACATTAAAATTTACATTTTTTTTTCGTGTTAAGAATCGAAAATCCCTCCTCCGCTTCGGTGGCAAGTGGCGTGGTGGGTAAAGCGACAAAGGCGAATTTTAGTATTGCAGGAGGTCCTCAGTTCGAGTAATAATATAAATTATTTATTCTGTATGATTTTTGATTTTCTTTAATATTTATGCAAAATTAAATATTGTATTTAATCTGAATTATTACAAAAAATTTATTTCAAAAATAAAATAATTGTATCAAAACTTTTTAGATTTATTTGGAATTTCGGGTGTCAAGTTCAGGCATATGCTTTCAAAGTCTTGAGGTTTTAAACTAGGAATTCCTGACATTAAAGCATAAATTTTTTTTCGTGTTAAGATTCGAAAATTCCTTCCTTGCTTCTGTGGCAAGTGACGTGGTGGATGAAGCGACAGGCCGAATTATATTTTTTAGGAGGTCCTCAGTTCGAGTCTTAAAATAACTTATTTTTTCTATATGTTGTTCGATTTTTTATATTTATCATAATATAAATATTATACTCAATTTTAATTTTTACAAAAAATATATTTCAAAAATAAAATAATTCTTTGAAATTTTTTTGGATTTTTTTTTTTTTGAATTTTAGGTGTCAAGTTCAGGAACGTGCGCAGACTACCGCAATATTCTTAGCATTGAGGTTTTAGACCAACATTTTACTAAATTTGCGACTTAAATTTGTCGGTATAAGAATTAAAGATCCCTCAATCACCCGAGTAAAATGTGGCTTTGTCGGTGGAGTGGTCGCGTGAGCTATTTATTTTTGCTGGTTCGAGTCTCGAAAAAGCAGAAATCTTATTTTGATTTTTTAAAAATATTTTTCTCGATACGATTCCAATATTTTTTTCTGAATTATTTTAAAAATATATAGTTTAAAAAAGAATTTTTTTCGATAAAAAATTTGTAAATTTATTTGGAGTTTTAAGTGTCAAGTTCAGGCACATGCACAGAAGACTGGAATTTTTTTAGCATTGAGGTTTTAGACCAGTATTTTACTAAATTAGAAACTTAAATTTTTAGTCGTAATTAGAATCAAAGATCCCTCAGCCACCCGAATAAAATGTAACTTGGTCGGTAGAGAGATCTTGCGAGTTTTTTATTTTTGCTGGTCGTTAGTTCGAATGTCAAAAAAGCTTAGTACTTATTCATATTTTTTTCGTATTATTCGCGATACGAATTCAATTTTTACTCTAAATTATTTCAAAAATTTTTTAAAAAGGAACTATTTCGTTAAAATATTTATATATTTATTTATAAATTTAAGTTTCATGTTCAGGCACATGCGCTTAAGACCACCATATTCTTAGCATTTGGGTTTTAGGTAAGGATTTTTTTGGATTTTTTTTGAATTTTAGGTGTCAAGTTCAGGAACATTCAAACGGTTCCAGGTACAATAGAAGGGGGCGAAATTCTCACCATTTTGGTGTATCGCAGCTTCCATTGGCGGCCGCTAGGGGTAAATGATGTCCCCCAGTCCCATGGAATATTACTATACAGGTGCGGAGGCAAGTTTTGCACCCCATTATAGAATCAATAAGCACGTGCAAGGGTTTTTATTGAGTGGTTATACAGCAAAATAGGCAATTGCATGTTAATATACGTAGGGGGAAGGAACAATTCTCCCCACATTACGCGCTTCCGTTTGAGGCGTCCGCGTTTCCGGTAAGATAAACGGATGCTCCTTCACCAGGGCTATTATTTGCCACCATTCAAAAGATTCTAGGTGAAATAGAAGGGGGCGAAATTTTCACCCTTATCGTTTTTTCGCGGCTTCTAGGGGGGGTGAATGACGTCACACACTGCCATGGAATGTTATTGTGCGGCTTCAAGGGAGCTTTTATCACCCCATTATAGGCTCAATTATTGCGTGTAAGGGGGTTTTATAACGCGATTATATAGCAAAAAACGTAATTATATTTTAACCTACGTAAGGGGTAAGGAACACTTCTCCCCACATTACGCGCTTCCGTTTTAGAGGTCCGCCTTTCCGATGGTATGTTCAGATGCTACTTCACCAGGGCTGACATTTGCTACCATTCAAACGGTTCCAGGTACATTAGAAGGAGGCGAAATTCACACCATTTTGTTGTATCGTAGCTTCCATTGGCGGCAGTTACGGGTAAATGACGTCCCACAGTCCCTTGGAATATTATTGTACGGGTGTGGAGGCAAGTTTTGCACGTCCTTATAGAATCAATAAGCGCGTGCAAGCGGGTTTTATTGTGCGATTATACAGCGAAATACGCAATTACATAATAATATACGTCGGGGGAAGGAACAATTCTCCCCACATTACGCGCTTCCGTTTGAGGGGACCGCGTTTCTGGTTGGATGAACTAATACTCCGTCACGAGGACTATCATTTGCCACCATTCAAACGATTCTAGGTAAATTAGAAGGCTGCGAATTTTGCGCCGTTTCGTTTTTCCGAGGCTTCCGTTGGTGGCCGCTAGGGGTGAATGACGTCACCCCCCAATGGAATATTATTGTTCGAGTGGGGGGGGGCACGTCATGCACCCCACTATTGAATTAATAAGTTCGTGCAACGGGGTTTTATAGCACGATTATACAGCAAAATACACAATTAAATGTTAACCTACGTAGGGGGGAAGGAACACTTCTCCCCACATTACGCGCACCCGTTTGAGGGCTCCGCGTTTCCGGTGGTATGTTCAGATGCTCTTTCACCAGGGCTATCATTTGCCACCATTCAAAAGTTTCCAGGTACATTAGAAGGGGGCGAAAATCGCACCATTTTGTTGTACCGCAGCTTCCATTAGGGCCGATAGGGTTGCATGACGTCACACACTCCCATGGAATATTATTGTACGGGTGCGATGGCACGTTTTTCACCCCATTTTAGTCTCAATAAGTGTATACAAGGGGTTTTTATAGCGCGATTATATAGCAAAATACGCAATGACATGTTAATATACGTCGGGGGAAGGAACAATTCTCCCCACATTACGCGCTTCCATTTGAGGGTTCCGCGTTTCCGGTGGTATGTTCAGATGCTCCTTCACCATCGCTATCATTTGTCACCATTCAAACGGTTCCAGGTACATTAGAAGGGGGCGAAATTCGCACCATTTTGCTGTATCGCAGCTTCCATTAGGGCCGCTAGAGTTGCTTGACGTCACACACTCCCATGGAATATTATTGAACGGGTGCG
Source organism: Argiope argentata (assembly GCA_026289955.1). Lineage (NCBI taxonomy): Eukaryota > Metazoa > Arthropoda > Arachnida > Araneae > Araneidae > Argiope > Argiope argentata. The sequence continues at coordinate 16,528 of JAOUZG010031813.1, read as the reverse complement.
GGGTCACGTTTTGCACCCCATTATAGGCTCAATTAGTGCTTACAAGGGGTTTTTATAGCGTGATTATACAGCAAAATACACAATTAGATGTTAACTTACTTAAGGGGAAATGAACACTTCTCTATACAATATGCGCTTCCGATTGTGGGGTCCACATTTCCATTGGTATGTTCAGATGCTCCTTCACCAGGGCTATCTTTTGCCACCATTCAAACGGTTCCAAGTACATTAGAAGGGGGCGAAATTCGAACCATTTCGTTGTATCGCAGCTTCCATTGGCGGCCGCTACGGGTGAATGACGCCCCACAATCCCATGGAATATTATTGTACGAATAATCAGGCACGTTATGCACCCCACTATAGAATCAATAAAATTGTGCAATGGGGTTTTAAGCGCGATTATATAGCAAAATACGCAATTACATGTTAGCCTACAGAGGGGAAAGAAACTCTTCTCCCCACATTACGCGCTTCCGTTTGAGGGGCTTGTGTTTCCGGTGGTATGTTCAGATGCTTCTTCACCAGGGCTATCATTTGCCACCATTCAAACGGTTCCAGGTACATTAGAAGGGGACGAAATTCGCATCATTTTGTTGTATCGCAGCTACTATTGGTGGTCGCTAGGGGTGAATGACGTCCCACACTCCCCTGGAATAATATTGTATGGGTGCGTGGGCACGTTTTGCACCCCATTATAGGCTCAATACGTGCGTGTAAGGGGCTCTTATAGCGCGATTATATAGCAAAATATGCAATTACATTTTAACTGACGTAGGGGGGAAGGAACACTTCTCCCCACATTACGCGCTTCCGTTTGAGAGGTCTGCGTTTCCGGTGGAATGAACTGATGCTCCTTCACCAGGGCTATTTTTGACACCATTCAAATGGTTCCAGGTACATTAGAAAGGGGCGAAGTTCGAACAATTTCGTTGTATCGCAGCTTGCATTGGTGGCCGCTAGGTGTGAATGACGTCACACCTTCCCATGGAATATTATTGTACGGGTGCAGGGTACGTTTTGCACCACATTATAGGCTGAATAAGTGCTTTCAAGGGTTTTTTTAGCGCGATTATATAGCAATAAGATAATTATTAACGGCATTGTATTTTTGTGGCAACAGTTATTTTATGTTGATGTGTTTGGCAAAAGGGTGAAAAATTCGATTTTGATAAAATAAAAATGGTGATTTCGTTATTCTAAGAATTTAGTCTTGTTTTATAAGTTAATAATTCAGAAGTGGGATAAGAAGTGGATAATTGTATAGTTTTAGAAAGATGTCTTTACTTGCGAGATTACGAAAAAAGGATTTAGAACTCGTTGCAGTGGAACTTGGAGAGGAAATCGGAGAAAATAATAAAGTCGTGGAATTGATAAGTTTGATCAAGAAAAGTAGGAATTATGATGAAGATATAATACATGGAATAATCGGTAACATAAATGCCGATCGAAAAGCAGAGGAAGCTGCTCTAAAACGTAAAGAAGAATTTGAACTTGCAGAAAGAAATGCTATGCGAGAACATGATTTGGCGATAAAGAAGCTGGAAATTGAAGCCAAATCGTTATCGCCAATTGCTCAAAACGCGCCCAATGTGGAAATCAGCCCGAAAATAGACTGGAAGACTCTGGTAAGAAATTTTGATTTGAAATATGACGACATTGGATTATATTTAGTACATTTTGAGAGAGTAATGAAGAGGGTAAATATGGAAACCTCTCTATGGATGGCGTGTTTGACTAGTGTTCTTCCTAGTGAAATAGTCGACATGATTATAAGAGAACCTGAAGAATTGGCTGAAAACTATTCTTATATGAAAGAACTGCTACTTAAGCGTTTCAAGCTAAGTGCTGAAAAATTTCGCCAATTGTTCTACTCGCATAAAATTAAACCTGGAGGTACGTGGCGAGAATACTACTATGAATTAGAAACTTATTTCAATGGGTGGATAAATGGGTTAAATGTAAAAACTTTTGAAAATTTAAAGGACTTAATAATATCAGATAGAATGAAGCAAGACGCACCTTTAACAGTGCAAGAATATTATATCAGTGAATGGTCACTGTTGAAGTCGCCAACGAGCTTGGCTGATAAAATTGACGAACACATTGAGCTATCTGGTCTATACATAAATAATAAGAATATTGGTGGTCAATATAATACCAAAATAAATAATCGTTCTGCTACTAATTATCGAATGATGGAGCCAATTACGTGTTATAATTGTTACGAAAAAGGTCATTTGGCACGTGATTGCGTAAAACCTAAAAGACCTAAGTTTTGTACATCATGTAGGACTGAAGGCCATGGAACTAGGGAATGTCCTAAATCACGTAGTAATCTCACAGTAAATTTATCCTCCTTATCATGCTCTAATAGAGATGTTACACTTAAAATCGTATCAATAAATGGAATGAATACAGATGCATTAATAGACACAGCGGCTGATATATCAATGATAAAATACTCATTTGCAAAGCAAATTAATGTGCTTGTTCAACCTAAAAACAATGTTATTTCTATAACAGGAATTGGAGGTGGCATAACACAATCACTTGGAATTTGTACAGTAAATGGGGCTATAGACAATTTAATTTTAAAGGATGTGAAGTTGCACGTTGTAAATGATGATACATTTCAAGGGCCATTCGTCATTGTCGGAAAGGATTTGATAGATTTTCCAAATTTAGTGATGATAAGACGGGAAGGAAAATCTAGAATGTTTCACATGGATGAATTTCGACGTCTAGCGAACATTGGAGTTGAAGAATCACCCCATGCAACTGCTATTCTGAGAGCATCAAAAACGATAACTGTTCAACCGAATATGATACAAATGTTGGAAGTTGTAGATAACAAATCAACGGATGACGAAGTGATGACTTTTGATAACGCTGATAATGAATCAAGTTCGTCTTTATTAATTCAAGATGGTAAAACACTAGTACCCATAGTTAACTGCAGCGATAATACTCTACGCTTAAAGAAGGATCGAGTTATTTTAAGAGGTGTTTGGTCGACTGAAAATGTTGATTCTATTAAATATCCCGATATCAACGGTGACAAAGAAAATCTAGTTGCTATTGCCAAAAGAGATCTCAAAGAAAAAGTTAAAATTGATGACATAAAGATTGGACCAGACACATCGGATGAGCAAATCAACGTGTCTGTGACCTATTGAATGAATTCAGAAAGTGCATCGCTCCTAATGAGTTGGGATGTGTCAACAATACAGTCATGAAAATAGTTGAAAAGGCTGGTAGTACTCCTGTCGCTCGTTCTCCATACCGTGCTTCCCACTACGAAAGGCAGATTCTAAGAGACATTATTTTAGAAATGAAAGATCAAGGTATTGTTCGAGATAGTTCATCTGAATATAGCAGTCCCGTTTTGCTTGTAAAGAAGAAAACTGGTGAATATCGAATGGTGATTGACTACAGACAATTAAACGCGCAGACTGTCAAGGACAAATTCCCTTTACCACATATAGATGATTTATTAGACAGAATTGCTGGTTCTAGTTTGTTTTGCATTCTTGATGCCTGCCAGGGTTTTAATCAAATACCTATGGATGATGAGTCAGCTCGTAAGGCCGCGTTTACAACACCAGACGGCCACTATGAACCCACTAGACTATTCTTTGGTCTTTCAAACGGGCCTGCAGTGTTTCAACGATGTATGTCCTTAGCTTTAGGCAATTTATTATGTAATGGTGTGTCGTGTTTCATAGATGACATATTTTTTGGATCCTCTAACTTTGAAAATATGATCAATATGCTTAGAGCAGTGCTCGAAAAATTGTGCAATGCAGGGATAACGTTGAAACTATCAAAGTGTGAGTTTGCTAAAAAAGAGATTGAATATTTAGGATTTGTTGTCAGCAAGGATGGTATCAAACCTGGACCCAGAAAACTTGCTGCTGTTGCCGAATTCCCTGTTCCCCAAAAAAGGGATGAAGTTCAGAGATTTTTAGGATTGACTGGATTCTTCCGTCGCTTCATTGCTGGATATGCGTCAATTGCAGCTCCTTTAACCCACTTATTAAAGAATGGTCAATTATTTGTCTGGACCAATGAACATCAAACTTCTTTTGAAAGATTACGTAATCTTCTTGTATCCAAACCAGTCTTGAAATTGTTTGATCCTCGGGATGAAACCGAACTGCACACCGATGCAAGCTCCGTGGGTTTGGCTGGAATGCTACTTCAGAGAGACAGAGATAATACCCTTCGCTTGGTCTATTGTGTAAGCAGACGTACTAATCCAGATGAAGAAAATTATCATTCGAGCCATTGGAGCTACTGGCTGTTGTTTGGTCTCTCAGTCGCCTTAGATCCCTTCTTCTTGGTCTTCGATTTACTATTATTACAGATTGTTCTGCAATTATATATCTAAAAACTCAAAAAAATATAAGGCCCCAAACGGCAAGGTGGATAGAACAGCTAAGTGAATTCAATTACGATGTTAAGCATAAATCCGGTGACCAGATGACCCATGTGGACGCCCTGAGTCGCGCACCAGTAGAAGACGAAGATCCTGAACAATCTAAAGAAGCCACTGAATGCAGCCCATTAGATATAATAGTGAAATGTCCGAACCAACTAGTCGAAATTGATACCAGTATTCCATTAAATATAAGTGAGAAACCGCGTGTCTATTATATAAGTACTGAAGAAGACAAAGTAGCTTTAATTCAGTCCCAGGACGAAGAGTTAAACAATATCATTAAAATATTAAAATGCTCCAAGAAAAAAGCGGAAAAGAAAAATATTGTCAGTAAATATGAACTTATAAACGGAATACTGTACCGCTTACAAATTGACAACGGTGTCTGCAAAAAATTGTTTGTAATGCCACGATCTATGAGGAAATATTTAGTTGTACGCTTTCACGATTTTTCGGGTCATTTTGGAGTTGACAAGGTCAAATTACTTATAACACAGCATTTCTGGTTTCCTCGAATGTCAGAATATGTAAAACAGCATATAAATCAATGCGTTACATGTGCTTTTACGAAAGTACCCGCCGGAAAAGTTCAGGGTAAACTCAATCCAATTCCGCCAGGTAAACGACCCTTTGAAATAGTACACATGGACTTTTTGGGACCCTTTAACGCTAGTTCGAATCGCAATACTGAACTATTAGTAATAATTGATAATTTGACAAAATTTGTTCGTTTACGTGCATGTACTAGTTGCTCTACTAAATGCGTATTGAAGTACTTTGAAGAATTCATAAATGACTTTGGAAGTCCTATCAGAGTCGTTACTGACCGAGGCTCATGTTTCACATCATCAGCATTTAAAGAATTCTGCATGAAGCATGGCGTAAAAAATACTGTGAACTGCTCGCAAAGACCAGCTGCTAATGGACAAGTGGAGCGGATAAATCGTGTGCTTATACCTATGATTTCCTCAAATGTGCATGCAGATAACCATAGGGACTGGGACAAGATGTTGCCTGAAATCCAGAGATGCATTAATTGGTCGCCCAGCAAATCTACAGGCAAAGCGCCATTCCACCTATTATTTGGATACAAGCCTAGAAAACTTGATAATTTTCCAAGAGAATTGCTTCCAATGTCGGATGAATATGTTTCTCCTGGAGTACTGCAAGAAGAAGCACGAAAAGATATACTGAAAGCACAAGAGAAAATGAAGTCCAATTTTGATAAGCATCACTGTGATGCACATACATATTCTGTTGGCGATGTTGTCGTTGTAAAACGGTTACCTGAAACCACTCCTGGGAGTCGCACAAAAACGCAAGTTCGATACAGAGGACCCCTTGTAGTTGTGAAGGTGTTTCCATCTGATGTATATCAAGTCACAGATTTTAGAACAAAAGCACAAGGACGTGTAAGACGGCATTATACAACTACAGCTCATGCATCGCAGATGAAACTATTTCACATTGTAAATGAAGATGAAATCGTTGACGTTGACTATGATGATGAAGAGGAAGATATGGTTAATGAACTCCCAAATGCTCCACGAGAAAATAGAATAAAAAAATTGCCAACATACCTTCAGGACTATGTACTTTGAATAATTTACAATGTGCCTCATTTTCGCAATTTTATGGACAGGGTCGTCCATTTTTTTCAGGATGGCCGAATGTAAGATAATTATTAACGGCATTGTATTTTTGTGGCAACAGTTATTTTATGTTGATGTGTTTGGCAACAGGGTGAAAAATTCGATCTTGATAAAATAAAAATGGTGATTTCGTTATTCTAAGAATTAAGTCTTGTTTTATAAGTTAATAATTATAGGCTCAATACGTGCGTGTAAGGGGCTCTTATAGCGCGATTATATAGAAAAATATGCAATTACATTTTAACTGACGTAGGGGGGAAGGAACACTTCTCCCCACATTACGCGCTTCCGTTTGAGAGGTCCGCGTTTCCGGTGGAATGAACTGATGCTCCTTCACCAGGGCTATTTTTGACACCATTCAAATGGTTCCAGGCACATTAGAAAGGGGCGAAATTCGAACAATTTCGTTGTATCGCAGCTTGCATTGGTGGCCGCTAGGTGTGAATGACGTCACACCTTCCCATGGAATATTGTTGTACGGGTGCAGGGTACGTTTTGCACCACATTATAGGCTGAATAAGTGCTTTCAAGGGTTTTTTTAGCGCGATTATATAGCAAAATACGCAATTACATATTAATCTACGTAAAGGGGAAGGAAAACTTCTCTACATATTACGAGCTACCGTTTGAGGGGTCCGCGTTTCCGGTCGTATGTTCAGATGCTCCTTCACCAAGGCTATCATTTGCCACCATTGAAACGGTTCCAGGTACATTAGAAAGGGGCGAAATTTGAAGCATTTCGTAGTATCGCAGCTTTCATGGGCGGCTGCTAGGGGTGAATGACGTCAACCACTCCCAAGGAATATTATTGTACGGGTGGGGGGCACGTTATGCACCCCACTATTGAATCAGTAACTTCGTGCAAGGGGTTTTTATAGCGCGATTAGATAGCAAAATACGCAATTACATGTTAACCTACGTCGGGGAATGGAACACTTCTCCCAACATTACGCTTTCTGTTTGAGGAGTCCTCGTTTTCGGTGTTCTGGGCTGATGCTCCGATACGAGAGCTATCATTTGCCTCCATTCAAACGATTCTGGGTGAATTAGAAGCGGGCGAAATTTAGGCCATTTCATTCTTTCGTGGCTTCCTATTAGGGCCGCTTGTTGTCCCTGAAGTCAAACACTCCCATGGAATATTATTGTACGGGTGCGGGGGCGCATTTTGCACCATATTATAGAATCAATAAGAGCGTGCAAGGGGGTTTTATTGTGCGATTAAATAGCAAAAAACGCAATTACACGTTAATATACGTCGGGGGAAGAAACAATTCTCCCCACATTACGCGCCTCCGTTTGAGGGGACCGCGTTTCCTGTCAAATGAATGGATGCTCCTTCACCAGGGCTATTATTTGCCACCATTCAAACGATTATAGTTGAATTAAAAGGGGGCGAAATTCGCATCATTTCGTTGTATCGCAGTTTCCATTGGCGGCCGCTAGGTGTGAAGGACGTCGAATGGTGCGTTGTATTCGTTGTACGGGTTCGAGGGCACATTTTGCATCGCATTATAGGCTCAATAAGTGCGTGTAAGGGGGTTTATTGCGCGATTATATAGCAAAATACGTGATGAGATGTTAACCTACATAGGGGCTTAGGAAGACTTCTCCCCACATTACGCGCTTCCGTTTGAGGGGTCTGCGTTTCCGGAATTATGAACTGATGCTCCTTTACCAGGGATATTATTTGCCACCATTTAAACGGTTAAAGGTACATAAGAAGGGGGCGAAAGTCACACCATTTCGGTGTATCGCAGCTTGTATTGGTGGCAGCTAGGGGTGAATGACGTCACTCATTCCTATGGAATATTTTTGTACGGGTT
>JAOUZG010031801.1:0-15991 GCA_026289955.1 Argiope argentata | reverse complement strand
GAAATTGACCTAAGTAGAAATTAAAGTCTTCTTTTATATTACTGGATATTATTAGAATCGTGCTTCTTTATGCATTTCATATCAGAATATAACATGCATTCGTTTCATCTGAACAAAGACATGCGATGAACTCTTCAAAGTTCGTCAGTTAGAAAATTCAAACCCAAAAGTTAAAAGAAAAACAATATATCACATGCGTGTGAGTAATTACCCCACTGATCGCTTTGCCAATATCTGGCCAAATTATCTCTTCTGTTATCGGCAAAGTGCTCTTTCCCCTCTTTCTGTCTGCAACCAGACACCAGAAGACCACGTGATTTATTCCATAATGGAACAAAGAAAAATGCGCTCGCAGTTGAGAGAGTTTTTCCACTACAAAAACAAAAGGATTCAAACGAACCTCCCCAAATAATTGTCGAACTGGGCTCGTTATCTGTAATTAGTGGAGGTAACAGTCAGTAAAGCAGTCATTACTTTGTTAAATTTTTGACACGATAATTGCGTAATGCCAAGATTGCTATAACAGGCGGACCGTTGGAGCTAGAATTACCGCTTTTGACACATAATTACTTCTTGGATAGCAGGTAGTCAATAAGAAAGGTTTTTTCCTTCAAAAGTTCAGAGAGCCTTATCAACAAAAAAAAGTATTTTTTTAATAATTTCGAAACGTACTGTTCCAAAAAATGCTTTTATGCAAAGTTAAAATTAGTAAAATAAACTTTACATTGATATCAATGTTATTTTCACATTTCTTCTTTGCTTTCATTAATTTTTTATTTTATATTTAAGTATATTTTACATTATTTTTCATTACTTTCATTACTTCATTAGTTTTTTACGCATGTGCGCTACAAATCAACTTGAATATATTTATTTGTGTCCATACTAAAGACGATAAGGTTAAGGATAAATTTCAAAGAAATAACTCGAGGAATAAATTTTAAAATAGTATCATGAAATTATGCATAGGTTTCTTATTTTTCAAAAACTTTTAATCATAGTTTACCTTATACATATTCATACAGTTACGAAACTTCACTCCATGTTCGCTTATAGTGGGTGTAGGGTGTGAAAACAATCACCAGGCATCAGTAGAAAATAATAACGACCTTTATTTACACGAAGAACATAAGCACAGAAACGACGAATATACAGGCAACTAATATGTACAGACGAGTCGAACACAGGACTGAACACAAAGAGAGAAGATCCTCGGAGCTTTGCTCTAGGCCTCTCCAAATGGCTGAAATTCTCACTGGTGCTTCGCTTTAGCTGCCAACTCACGACCTCATGACTGGCCACTTCAAACTCTACACGTCACTGCTTTCACAATAAACAAAAGTACTCGCTTAAATTCCACATAGCACTGGCACTCCAATTTTGCTTCGCTGCCTTCTCGGACACTTGTTACTTGTCTTTTACTCCTACTCCGCTTCCGATTCAATTAAATTCTCACCACGCAGCTTCAGACTGCTGGCATTTTACAGCCCCCGGGAGGTGGGCCGAGAACCTCCTTGGCCAATCAGGGCGTATCTCAGTTTCCTTTGGACGGATCGATAAAATTCTCAAAAATTTCCAACATGATCCATTTGTCACCAAAGTCACCAAAATCTTCTCCAATTAGTCACCAATTTCTGGGGATTACTGAAGTGGCACTCACTCAACACTCAAGAATCCATGTTAGGAAGCAAAATTACAGATTTGTAACAATACATTAATTAACAGAAAAATAAACTAGCTTATAAAAATATGCATTCTCTAAAGAAAGCAAGGTGCAAAAATATTTCATCATCATATATAATAATATAAATAAGTTCTTTCTCTAATTTTAATTAATGTTAAAGGATTTTTAATGTCCCTTGTTTCAGCAGATATGAGCAAATCAGTGAATTCCCAAAGAAGGCAAAGCATGACTCTTCTGTTGTTGAAAAAGAATTCTTAGTATTTCAGGAGGAATCTGTATTCTGGCTTAGTTCAGTATCTATTAGACGTAACTTTTCTTAAAGACATTTAGGAAAAATAGGATGATATTTTATGAAGTTACAGGATAAAAAAACGGGAAAATATTTATATAATTTACAGATTATATTCATGGAATATAGTATATTTTTTATGGAATTTTATCCTATATGATAAAAAAATTGGTCGATTTTTATAGTGTTTATTAATAACATTTATAAAAACTACGATATAATTTATAGAATTTTACGATATAAAATTTTAAAATACATTTAACCTCTAGCCACACCACATAAGCAATTGAATGTTATTCATGGATCTGTCAGTGTTTCAATGATGCAAATTAAGTTTAAAAAAAATAAAAACTTCTTATTGTGATTTATGTATCTTGGTCAATTCAAATATTAATCCCCAAGATAATCCATTATATAATTCCAAATAGTTTTAAGCTTTTATTTATGGTGCAATGTAATAGAATATTAGCTATTATTTAGTAATCAATTATTGTAAATATTTAGCCTATATTACTTATGTTAGTTAACATATACTAACTAAATATATTAAAAATAATTTTCTTTATTGAATTATAAAATCGAAAACATTGCCATCTTATTATCTCAATATTTGATGCAAAAGTATAAGAAGGGTTTCGAATAATAGTTAGCTGTCTTTGTCAACTGACTTCGGTTCAAAATTTCTTTGACGATATCAAAAAATTCTGTATGTAAATTTCGGATTCGAGATATAAATATATTTAAATTTAATCCACAAACTAAAATTAAGTTTGCATCTATCAGTAATCAATTTTAAGCTCAGAGAAAAATTCTTTCGTTAGCGAAATGCAAAGCTGAGAAAGAAATTTGTACAATAATTAAACTGTGAAATTGCATATTTCGGAATACAGATAAGATATTGTTACTTAACTTCTGCCTGTAAGTGCGCTAAGTCGACGGACTGGTGTAGTGGATGTATGGTGATCCACAGTCAACAGGCCACGGCGACAAACAACGACTTTATTGACACGAAGTCACTGATACGCAGACAGTATCACAGCCGGTGAAGCACACAAGCAACACACAGCAGTACATAATAGCACAACGCAGTATCACAACGATAAGCTGGTTGAGGCACTCAGGAAGGAAGAGTTCGTTCTCCTATTATCCAAACTTGAATTCAAAGCCCAACTTCAGCTTAGAGTTACCAGACGTTTATAGTCTGGTAACTCTAAGCAGCCCTGTAGGTGGGCCTAAAGGTTTCTTGACTGATTTCAGTTTCTATTGGATGGATCGAGAAAATTCTCGAAGTTTCCAGTATTATTTACTTTATCGCCAAATCACCAAATGGTCGCCAAGCTGTTGAATTACTGATTCCTTTCAAGAGCAGCATCCAACATAGATTGTTATCCGGTCTTTCCGGTGATAGAACTATCGCAGCTAGGAAGCATTATTAAAGGCTTGTAACTCTATGAAAGAATAGTATCTGAATAGTAGTTGAAAGAGTCAGATATCGTCTGAATACAGAAATAAATACACACAGAAATTCTGTTGCAGAAATGATATTTTAAAACAGCGAGATTTAGTTAACACAATTTTTTGTTTTCTTTTGACAAAATTACTTTTAACTGCATATTGATGATGCCTTAAAACGCGACTCAAGTATATAAAAAACATTCTTTTTTAGACATTCAGACACATAGTAAGACGTTATGTTTCATCAGAACATTTCGAAGCCCTTAAATTTATAGATTTGTTTCTACCAGTACACGCAAACCATGATCTAAGAAGAAATTTATTTCTTCTTTATTTAGTGACCTTTAATTAGATTACTCATTCGCGAAGCAAGTAAGAATGAAATCATGTTAAGTAATATTACATTACCATTCAGAAGTTATAGTTCAGAAGTTCAGAAAATAATAAAAACAAAAATATTTACAGAATTTACAAGAATATGAGATGTGATAATGAGACAAGTTTACAGAGATTTTCTTCTTTGAAAAATGATTTGACACTATTTTAGGCTGAAATATAGCATGTGGAATGATGTACATACATTCTGTCTTCATTTAATTTTTTATGACGCACTAGGTGACGTTGCAGGTATTAAAATGAGAAAGAAAATAATTTGGCTTGTTGGAATGAAGGGAAACCCTGCTTGATTAAAGAATATAATAGGAAACTGCTGTATCCAAAACTTCATGTTTTCACATGATAATACTAAATTTATGTTCTAGTTATTACATTTATAAGTAGACAAAGTCACATACAGACAGATGGTAAGCTTTTTGACAAATTTAGCTCAAAACTTTATTAAAATCCTTGTTTTAAGTTTCCATGTTTAGGTTAAATAGATTCATGCTCCTGTGATATGTGTCTTATGCATAGTACCATTTCAATTTTTGAATGCAGTGCACACATTAAGAGGGGTTAAAATCTTTTCTCGTTTTGCCTCTGATTGAAATATCATGAAATTAAAAATAAAATGATGTGAAAAGTTACATTTGTCATGTTTTCTTGTGTTTTCGTTTAATAAAATTATCCAATTCAAGCGTCATGCCGCTGATCAGTGTGACATTTAATAACACTAGAAGGTCAGTGTGGCATGATGAGTACTATCCGAGCTTATCTATAATATCCAGGTATCCAGGTCTCGTCAGGGTGAACAATCAGGTAAACTAGAGTTCGAAAAGAATAATTTTGAAAAACATTTGCGATACAGAATATATTTTGTTTTATCTCAATCCTCACATCATTGTCTGGACTAATTAGTTTTAATTAGTCAAACTAAAAGGTCAATTCAAACAATAAAGATGTTCAAAGCAATTTGGAGGGGGGGGGGAACACCAATAAATAAAAAAATACTTGTTAATATATAGAAATCATTGTTTGTAGATTTCCATCTGCTTCTAAACAGAAGGGTTGATTTTATTCAGAACTGAGATAATTAGATTTTATTTCTTGGGAAAATACGAGAAATAATTATCTCAATCCCATTGAAGGGAACTCCCTTTCTCGGTGCCCCTAAATGATGGAATTAATTATTTATCTAATTTGATATATTAATTAATTATTTATATAATCTAATGAAAGAGTGATCTCCACCTCTTCTTTTATCAACTCATATGTTAGATAATCTATGGGCAGAAAAGAAAGAATAGAAAAAAAGATCTGTCTAAAAAAGAAAGGAATGAGTATAGAAATAGATCTTTTGTAAAATGAGTAAAAAAATTTGGAAATGAAACTAAAGAAATCAAAAATTCCAAAGAAAAATTTGGATCTTTTAAGGAATTATAAACATTGTCGTGTATATAGCCTAGTTATCTCTTAACCATTATTATTTTGGAACATGATGACATACAGAAAAAAATGAAACATCCATTAAACGTGATGGATGGCTTCTTTTCTCAACTCATATGTGAGATAATCTATGGGCAGAAATGAAAGAATACAAAAATATATCTGTGTTTCTTTTGGAAAATGAGTAAAAGATTTTGGAAATGAAACTAAAGAAATCAAAAATTTCAAAAGAAAATTTCAATCTATGAAGGAATTAAGAACAAAGTAATGCTGTGTATATAGCCTAGTTATTTCTAAGCCAGTATCATTTTGGAAAATTATGACAAACGAAAAAAAAGGAAATATTTATTAAAAATGATGCATGGCCTCTTTTCTCAACTCATGTGTTAGATACCCTATTGGCACAATAGAAAGGATACAAAAGGAGATAAGTCTTTCTTTTGTAAAATCAGTAAATGAGTATTGTAAATTGAGTATTTTGGAAATGAAACTAAAGAAATCAAAAATTTCAAAGGAAAATTTCGTTCTACGAAGATATCATGAACAAAGTAATACCGTGTTTATAGCCTTATTATGCGTAAACTCGTATCCCTTTAGAAAATTATAGTATACAGAAGAAGAAAAAAAAGAAAGAAACGTCTATTCAACATGGTGTAGGCCCTCAACAGAACAGAAATTTTCTTTAATCTTAAAACGTACCACAAAACTAAAACTTACCGTATAATCCAAGTGTGAAAATACCTATTAACTTTTTCGTAGAAATTCCAACACACGTCCAAAGAGATTAGGGACTCAATATCAATCTTTGTGTCAAATCGAGTTTCAAAAACCATTTTTTGGACGATCAATATACATAAAAAAGTAGCATCAAAATTCCCATGAAAAATTGTAATATGGCTGAGGAGAATTGGGTAAATTCATTCAAGCGTAGAAAAGCTTACAAGGGAGGGGGAGAGAGGGGTGATGAGTTGAGTGAAGAAACATCTTTATAAAAATATCTAATAAATATTTTTTAAAAAGATGCTGGTTTTAATGAGTTATATGTAGATGCATCCGCAAATGTATTAATAGAGAGATGTTCTTACTGCATTTACAAAACTTTATCTTTTTAGAATACAAGTGAAAATAGTTTTATTTCGGTCTTTGAATGATGTAAAGTGTTAATGTTAAAACAAAAATTAGGAACTACTAATTACTTAGTGTAGAAAGCAAATAACGTCATGTTAGATAAACTACTGTAAAATTAATAAAATAATTTCTAATGGCTGTTTGTGAATTCCAAAACTGAATATTTAAAATCCTTTAGGAATATCATTTTAAAAACTACTTTCGTATTAAAACATTTAATTATTTTAAGAACTTTATATTAAGAACACTTTATTTTATGAACATTTCATTTAAGAACACAACATAAGAACATTTCATTTTAAAAACATTCATTTAAGAACACAACATAAGAAAATTTCATTTTAAAAACATTCATTTAAAAAATGCTTCATTTTAAGAACATTTCATTCAAGAACACTTTATTTTATGAATATTTCATTAAAGAATACTGACACTTTGAAGTGAAAATAGTTTTACCTCATTCTTGAATGATGTAAAGTACAAAACCATTGAGGAAATACTAACCACTTAACGTAAAAAAGAAGTAATGTCGAGTAAAATACTGGTTGAATCGAGTAAAAATTATTGTTCTTGTGTTTTGATTTGTGGTTCAATTTTGTTCAAAAATATTTGCTAATCACTGTTTTTCAATTTCGGCTTGAAAAAGCAAAAATTTCAATTTCTTTCAAAGTGTCATTTTCAAAATATCTTTCCTATAAAATATTTAATTATGCTAAGAATACTTCATTTTAAGAATTTTTCTTTTAAAAGCAATTCACTTTAAAAATGCTTCATTTAATTTAAAATCATTTCGTTTAAGAATATTTCATTGTAACAGCATTTCTTTTAGTAAAATTTCCTTTTTTGAACATATCCGTTTAAGAATACCTAATTTTAAGAGTATTTCATTTAAGAACACTTCATTATAAGAACACTTTAATTTAAGATCACTTTATTTTAAGAACACTTCATTTAAAACCATTTCCTTTAAGAACATATCTGTTTAACAATATCTAATTTTAAGAGCATTTAGTTTAAGGGCACTTTATTTTAAGAACACTTGATTTTAAGATCACTTAATTTTAAGAAAATTTCATTTAAGAACATCAACTTTAAAGAACATTTCATTTTATGAACGTTTCGTTTAAGAACATTACGTTTTAAAAAATTTCATTTAAGAACCTTTCATTTTTAGAAACCTTCAATGAAGATTTTATTTTAAGAAAATTTAAAAATGTTTACTTCAACCTTTTTAAGTTTCGTATTAAAACATTTAATGGCTATAAAATACTCTATTAATAAAAAAAAATTGCAATATTATTCATTAGAAAATGATTTTATTATTTTTTTATCTTAAGGCCTTAGTATAGATTTTCTGTGGTAGAAAATTCTTTCTTCTAGTTTTTAGAATCTTTTTTATGCTGAATTATAATTACAACTTCTATAGTTATTTTCTGTAAGCGAATAGAGATATCTGCCTCTAAAAAACACATCTTAATTAAATTTGATTCAAATGGAAAATTTGTGTGTATATCTAATTAAAAAAACATTATTTCAAGTAAAAAGTATCAGTATCCAAATCTTTTATTATTTCAGAGGTCGTCAACGTCAAGACAAAGGAAGTACCAAATAATTCTAGTAATTAAATTTCTGCGCATGTGATACAGAATAATTACTCCATAGAATTTCAAATCTGAAATCCATGGCGCATCTGGCATCAGAAAAACAAAGTGATGTCATAAAGTAGAGTAAATAATCAAGATGGTTTACAATAGATTTGGCTCGAATTTTATAAAATAATCCAATTATTATTAATATTTAAAAGAGTAATTTTGTCCTTTTCAAATTGCCTATTTAATAATTCAGAACTGATAAGAGCAGTTTTTTAAATAAATTGTTGAATGCATTTATATTATAGCGTATCTTTTGTGCATAAAATTCTGTAAAAATGAATCGTTCGTGTCATTTAACACACGATTATTTCGAAATAAAACTTACAATCTTCTGATCATAAAGAGGTTTAAAAAACTCAAGTGCAATTACAGCGCAAAAAAAAGTCATTTACTTTTTTAATAATATCGGGTTAACGCCGAAAAAAATGAAGTATTCAATATCCATCGTCGGATATTAGTCAAGTTCGAAAACAATTTCATATAAGTATCAAAACATAATATCGAATATTCGAAGACAGAAAATGGAGAAATCGTTCAATCATCGGTTTAATCAAGGAGAAAATATTCCTGATTGGAAAAAAAGCTTTTAAAAATAGTCGCTAATTTTTTCTAATGAAAAAAAATGTAAAAATTAAATTAAAATTGAGCTTGAATAAAATACATTATTAGATGGAAAAACTTTATTAGATAAATACATTCTTAGATAGAACAGCATTATTAGATAAAATACATTATTAGAACTTGAATAAAATACTGTATTAGAATAAATAATTCATTTTTTCTTTTTGCATTTTTGATAAAGAGATATCTTTACTCTGATGTTCGAATAGTATTCGTAAAGTATTACCAATAATATAAATCAGTATAGTATTCGTAAAGTATTATTATAAATTAGAAAATTTAGGCTTTTAAAGTAATGTCAGAGAAAAGAGATAAGAGGAAACTTTATATTATAATAGTTAATGGAATTTTATATCAGTTAGAGGAAATTTTATATAATAGTATTCGTAATTAGAAAATTTAGGCTTTTAAGGTATTATCTGTATAATATTTGAAGTATTTTTATAATAGTAATCGTAAAGTATTGCCAATAAAATATATGGACCTTCGAAAGTCATATAAACTTGTGTGCAAAACGTATTTTTTTAAACGTAAAATTTTAAGCGGATGCCATGAAACTGCAATAAAGGAGTTCTTGCGATCAGTACAATGAACACGTAATTCAGGAGAAAGAGCATGTGCATGCGAATATCAGGATAGAAACGTCACAGGTGACGTGAGCGTTCGCAAAACGCGTGCGGTTGGTGCGCGCTGCTGAAGACTACAATAAAAGGAAGGACGGAGACGCAATTAAAAACATTCGCTGCAAATGCTAGCGAGTTCTTTCAAGAAATATGGCTGAAAGAAATCCCCTGGACGACTTCACACGTGGAAGAGGGATCGGAAAGTTGGAGGAGGGGCGCAGTGTGACCAGTGGGGTTGAAGAGTGGCGTTTCGAGCGATTGGAAACCCTTCAAAACCACAGGTACAGCTGTTAAAAAGGTTGGTGGTGGCCTTCCCAGGAAAACAACTCCAGCTTATGACCGATAGATCGTCCTGCAGACGAAAAGAGTCCGAAACCAGTCAGCAAGAGCTATTGCTCAGCAACTGTGTACGGCAAAGAGGCGACAAGTGTCGCAGTTTACTGTGTCCAGATGCCTTCGCCTAGGGAGCATATTTGTCCGACATCCTGAACGCTGTATCCCTTTGAAAGTTGGATATCGACGGCACTGTTTAGAATGGTGCAAGGAGCACAAAAACGGGACATCTCATCAATGGAGTCATGCCCTCTTTACGGATGAGAGTCGTTTTAGTGATACAAGCGATTCTCGACGCCAGTTCATTTGGAGAAAGGTAAGGACACGGTTACATCCCAGTAACATCATGGAAAGAGACCGTTACGGTGGTAACGGAGTTGTCGTCTGGGGAGGCGTTATGCTGAACGGGAAAACTGAGCTCCACGTTTTCGACGGAGGTTCTGTGACCGGAGATCGTTAATGTAAGGAGTTGATTATTCCCCATGTGCGTCCCCGGAACAGATTTCTTTTTTATGGCTGATAATACACGTACGTGCAAATTGAACTCCTGCTGTTCATCAGCTACTGGAAAATGAAGATATCACTCGAATGGATTGGCCAGCGTGCTCCTCTGATTTAAATCCCATAGAGCATGTGTGGGATTCTTTGGGAAGAGGCTTTGCGGCACTATTACATCCTCCGGAGAACACGAAACAACTGAAACAGACGCTGATTGAGGAATGGGCACTCTTACCTCAAGAACTATTGGACAATCTAGTGCTGAGTATGTGGAGACGATGCGAAGCAGCCATTGAAGTAAGGGGAGATCATACCCCATACTAAGGAACATCTGTTTATTGTTCTTCCTCCTGTACAGACAATCATGTGTAACGATAAAATGAGTTTAGCAAATCTGGTTTTAGTTTTATTTCATTATTGTATTCATCTTTGCGCAATTATGCTTTCGTCATTCTTTGAGTACAAAATACTGTCTTTCATTTCTGAATTTCATGTCTTTCACATGATTTCTCGTGGAGTTAAGACAAAAAAAAAAACACCTGTTGCTTAAGTTTTGCCCACCAGAGTATTTTAATTTAACATGGTTTTACAAAAATGCCCGATTGGGTAACAAAGCTCCTAATCAGTTGATTAACTTTTTTACAGTAAAATATTTGAAAAATAAATTAACAAATATAGAAATATTTTCTAAACAATTTAATTAATAAATTTAAAGATAAAGTTCTCATGCGATAATTATTTGAGTAAGAAATTTTAGGTTGATGCGACTCAACTAATTTCACTCTTAAGCTTTTCTGAAGTCACATTTTTTGTTATTAACCTAGAAGATGATTCTATAAAGAAAGCGATGATGGGGTTTTTTATGTGAACAGTTTCAGATAAGAAATATTTTCCAACTATACAGTATTAAGGTACATTGATATACCTGCAAATGTAACAGCATTAAGATACCTTGTATACCAGTTTTGATATACCAGTGACTGTTGTAGTATTAAGATACAAGCAAATAATGAAATCTTGAATAACCTAATTCTGATAAATAAATATTTGTTGTCTGGATTGAAACTAAAATTGACATTTTTACATTTACATGACACTTTTGAAAAATAATTGTACTTACACACACAAAGAAAGAAAACGAACATTAAATTGATATTTTGATTTCTAAAGAAATGTCATTTGTTTTTGCTAATGAGTAAAATACGTTTACGTAAAGCATAAAACCCTGACAAAGGAATGACAGAATCGCAAAATGACGATTCAGCTCCAGGATAAAAATCAAAGACTATGGAAAGCATTTCGAACTTGGAAACAAGGCGACATTTTAAATTTACTCTGAATAATTTATGCTCAAGGCTGTACAAATGTTTATCTGTTTTAAGTTTAATATTAGTAATTATAAATTAATTTAATACCTGTACCATCTTCAGAAAAAGTTAAGCATTTTGTAAAAAAGAAGTTAACAAGATTTTCAAGGAAAATAATAATTGTAAATATTTCAATAGCTTCTTTCATTTTTGACTTTGGAAATGCTTTAAATTCGACTAGTTCACAGAAACATTTTATGAAAATATAACTGCGCAGTAAATAAACACTGTCTAGAAATTGATTAACTTCCAAAATCTCATTAAATTATTTTTTATTCGAAATATTGAAATTTTTGAATTATTATTATCTTTTAGCTTATACATTATTCAATTTCTGAGGAAATTAATCTATTTATTGTAAAAAAATTTGTCTATATTTATTATTTAATTCTTTAAAGCAACTGCATATATAAAATTTAATCTAAAACAGATCCAAATTAAAATACTCTTTGAAAAGAAAAATATAATAACAAGTTAAATAAAAAATTAAATTTGAAATTCTAAACTCCACTCCACAACTTAGGAACGCTTTTCTTCACCAATAATATAATTGATAACTAAACACCTTTTTAAGCTTGTTTATTTAAATGAGAACTTCAGTATATATATTTAATAAAAATGTAGTCTTTGGATGCCTTTTAAACATGATAGCATGATTAATGATGGATAAAGAAAGAATTCTAAATTTCAGATGCATAGTTAATCAAAGAAAATCAATTTCAATCTATCGAAGAAATTTCAATTCCCTTCCTTAAAAAACAATATTTCAGTCATTTTTATTTGTATCATAATCCATTTTTTCAATTTATGTCAGAGAAACAGATACAGGAAAGGTTATGAATGCATAATTTATTTTACATTTGTATCCCTAAACAATGAGGAATAAATTCGGTCTTTTCGTAGAGAAATAGTTATTTTGATATTTGGTCAAAATTCACAAATTGATTACTCCAACACGCCCTCGTGACTTGAACTAAAACTGAGGTACCAGACAACCGCAATATCAACTCTGGTGGGAACTGTGATAATGAATTAAATAATAAGACGATAATCATAAGACCTTTAACAGGTAACGGTACAAACTTCCCGGAGGGAAGTACGTCTCGACATCGATGGAAGGTATCCAACCTCCACTATTTTCTGTACAAACTAGAACTGTGAGAACCAATCATCATACTGTAAACTTCCTATTATCATTTTTAAGACACCTCCCATTAGAATGTAGATTGTGGAAATATTGTGGTCTTATGAGAGGTATATCATCCAGTCATTTTCGTTTCTCTTCATTGAGATATTTCTCTTCATTTAGTTTCGTGTAGCTACATTAATTTGGAATTATGTACAACAAATATCTCAAACATAATTTTAGCAATTCAGTTGAAAATTGAATCACTGTCTTTTCAACGAATATACAGAGTTCTATCAAATTTTAGAATTTGTTAAAAAAGAAGACATTCGGTGTGCCGTTCGGATATTGTTTATTTTATTTATATTGACCTCCCGCTGTAAAGTAACACTAGGATTATTTCGGCACGGAATTCATAATTTTCAATTGCCGTCAGATGACGGGGATGAGATCTGAACTGGCACCCCCTCTCTACACACCACACTACACCAGTGGGAGGACACTGTTTTTACCTGTCAGTTTTACCTTGACGGACTTAACGTACAATAGACCTCATTGTTTGGTGAAATCGGGTCTCGAACCTATTAAACCCTACAGCTCACGAGTTGAGACCTTACCACCAGTTCACCGTGACTACTCTTTGTATATAAACACGGTAGTTAGAAAACGAGGAGAGCTATACGTAATAATTTGATACATTAATGTAATATTTATGGTGTAGATAAATGTCAAATTCTAAACATAATTTAAACCCGGGTTTTCTGTCTGTCGGTAAGTAATGTAAACGTGATAATTCAACAACTCAATAATTTAAATGCATCAAATTTAGTATATTTTGTGACTACAAATACAGTTCTGATTCAAACCTTTTTTTCAATTGGTTCAGAAAACTGAGTATAAAGCACACATTCAATTTTCGTATACTAATTATTGCATGCCACGTTTCTTTGGTGGAATCGAGTCTTGAACTAGAAAACTTGGCTCACGAGTCGAGACATTACCACCTCTGCCAGATTGAGACTAAGAATAAATATATTCGAAAAACTAGTATCCAAATTCATTAATTTTCTGAACATTGTTTTCGCTATTCCAAATAAATAAATACAGAAAGTTTGATCATGTTATTAAAAAATAAAATAAAATATCATAGGTATAAACATCACCAAAAGTTTCAATTTACATGTATTTAATTTACATGTTTACATGTTACGTTTACAAATATTGTATATATGACTATCAACTGGAAACGATTAATTTTTTTACCACATTGTATAACACCATGTTTATCACATATAGTTTAAATACACAATGCAAAATTGAAATAGCAATTGACAGTTATGGAATCCAGAAAATGCTAGTTACAAATGCTCTAAAATTAAGATAACTTCATTAAAAAGGAAACATAACATTATAAAAAAAGCTTTATTTTTAAAGCACATAAGTACCGCGTTATAAGCATCAGAAATTCGAAATACAGATCAGTAAAAGATCTCCGTTATAAATATTAAAATGAACATGATTTAAATTCATGGACTTCCAAAATTCAAAATGAGATTCCCTTTTTCTACGCTTGCGTTTGATCTTTGATCGTAAATATCAGAAGTTAGCCACGAAGAACAAAAACATGAGTTTTACATTAAAATGATTGAAAGATGTAATATTTTGGCCCAAAGGAGAAAAGCTCATTTCCAAATCAAATTTCCGAAAGTCAAAAGAAAATAAAAATAAAACGAGGATTTCGAAGGCGTTCCAAATAAATTGGTTATTTTGTAAAAACATTTTACAATATAGAACATATTAAAATAATACATCAAAAAATCAAATTTGTTTTTGAACTCGGAGGACAAACAAGGATTGTTACGGAGATAGATTAAGGAAATTACTTCAGATTTTAATATTTTATTTCTTTGGAACCTCAAATTTTGTTCCATATAAAAAAAAATTAAATATTATTATATAGCAGGAGAAAGTGCATTGTGTATATCAAAAACTTCTTTTGCATGAAATTTAATTTTATTATATCATTTTCATCCAAAATCATATTTACTTCTATAAATGGGAATAAAAGACGAAATTTAGTTATAAACAAAACGCTTACATTAAGAATTTATATCTGAAAATCTTATTCTACGATAATTTTTGTAATTAAGATTGAATTGTTTCAAATTGAAACGATTTTTACAGCCGGTGTTCTGGCAGGGGGCTAGCACGTCTTACCCATGATCTGGGCGTCCCGCGTTCGAGTCCCGGTTTGGGCATGGTTGTTCTTCTTTATTCTCAAGCCCCCTCTTCCTGAAAGAAGGTGATGTGCAAGTGAATGTAATGAGTGCGTAGCAACTCGTACTCTATGCCCTAGTAGGCGCTACTTCAGAAACAAGAGAAGCTGATTAGGCTTAAATCGCTAACTACCTCAGTGAGCTTGTCCATGGAAAGTACTATAAGAAACAACAACAACAATTTTTACTTTGAATTTGAAAATACTTGTTATATTTCCCTTGTTCACATAAAGTTATATGACTGATAATCTCTTATAGGAACTATAAAAATATCTAGTCACCCTCAGTTTTTTTAGAGAATAAATCTTTTTTTAAATGTCTGATATACGAAAGTTCTGACAAAAATATTTGTGTTCCAAAAGATATGGAAATACAAGTATGTTGTTTTTGTTTCTAATAACACTTGCCATGAACAAGTGAGCTGACTACCGCCGGCGATTTTAAGCAGAATGACGTCTCTTGTTTTTCTTTCAAGTAGCGCCAACTAGGGCCAAGAGTACGACTTCGCTACTCACTCATCACATTTGCTTGTACAACCCCTTTTTACACGGCAGCACATTCACACACTTCAGATAATAAACATAATAACAACTTTGCCCGAAACGGTACTTTAACCCTTTACTTCCAGATCACAAGGAAAACGTGCTACCTCTGCACCAGGACGCCGGAGTAATCCAGGTATAAACCGAAGAAAACGAAAATCCCTTTAAAATTCATAAATTTATGAGAAAGCACTTGTATTTTACAGTTCCTAAAAAAATCAGATGTCAGAAGAAATACAAATTAACCAACGGAATTGTGGATCTTGAGTTAATGCCTTGCGAACAATGCCATGGCGAGAAGGCATTGGCGAGCAATAATTATAAAATATTTAACTTTGACGCGATTACTGAAACTATCATGTGATGTTTGACTATAATTTAGCAATTTTCAACGTATATAACACTTTCCAAGCCCGTTTCAGAAAGGTACGCCCAACTTAAGGTGAAACGTATTCGTTTATCGTATAATTCCCGACAACAAGAACATACATCGACAATTGGCTTTCTACTCGACAAATGGCCTCTCAAAAGAAAAAGAAGAAAAGCTTTTCTGGCCTCGGATTTTGTATGTCA
>JAOUZG010031790.1:0-11556 GCA_026289955.1 Argiope argentata | reverse complement strand
TATAACTATGTCATTTGTTCAATGGAACTGCCGTAGTATTAAAAATAAACGCATCTGGTTACACCAACCTCCCTTTTCAAATTCAGACTTTTGGATTTTTCAGGAAACCTACCTTAAAAAGACGGACAATTTTTCTCACCCCGATAAAATTATTTTTCGTACCCATCGAAGTAACCGGTTAGGAGGTGGTTTACTGATAGGAATACCTAAAAATCTGGCTGCTAGGATAATCCTCAGTCAAGAAAATGATCCGAATTTAGAACTACTTGCAGTTGAAATTCATAAGGATAAACAAAAATTCATAATCATAAATATTTATGCACCACGTGGTTTTAACATAGACCAGATAAAAACATTTTTAGATAATCTTAACCACCCGACTTTCATTTTTGGAGATTTTAATCTGCACCATTCCCTTTGGGGTGGAAATTATCACTCACCACATAGTGAGGAATTTGTTGACTGGCTGAATAACTCCGACTTCACGATTCTAAATACCACAAACCCAACACATATCACTAGCTCCAATAGTAATTCTATCATTGATCTAACACTATGCTCTAATTCTCTTTTTCATGAAATTGAATGTTATAATTTTGGATGCACTTTCGAAAGTGACCATGTACCCATAGTTGTATCATGGTCGAAAATGAAAATATCATATAAATCCCTTAAAAATATCAATTGGAACCTAATTATGAAAGAAACAAATAAAATATTCAATTCAAAAAGCCAACCAAACATAGAAGCTATTACTGATAAAATCTCCCATACAATTAACAACTATACAACAATCAAAACAATATCTAATGAATACCCACCATGGTGGAATACCGCTTGCTATAATTTTAGTCGCTTAAAAAAACATGCATGGAAAAAAGCAAGACGCAATATTTCGACATCTGATTGGATCAATTATAAAAAATACAGAAGCAGATTAAAATTTCATATTAAAAAAGCAAGAGAAAATTACTGGAATAACCTGTGTAAAATATCACAAAACCCGAGAATTTTTTTTAAAATTTTAAACAAAATATCGAACCATACCAACCCCAATATTAAAGTTAATGACATTATTTTCTATAATAATTGCTATATTTGTAATTCGAAAACCCAAAGTAATCTTTTTGCAAAGCACTTTTCAATGCAAACTCTGAAATTTCAACCTCTTCCAATTGACTATAATGATAACAACGAATTCCTGAATAAAACTATAGAACTGTGGGAACTTAAAAGAGCGATTCAGAAATCAAAAAATTCTACCCCAGGTGCAGACAAAATTACTGTAACATGGTTTAAAAAATTAGATGATACATCACTTGTTAAAATACTTCAAATGTTTCAGCAACAACTTGATGGTTCCGCAATCCCAAAAAACTGGAAGCATGCAATTATCATTCCAATTCCCAAACCAAATAAAGATAAAACAAAAATAACTTCTTACAGACCAATAGCCCTTACTTCAGTATTCTGTAAAATGTTTGAACGCATCATATCGCAACGCATAGTTCATTATATTGCAACTAACAAAAAACTGAATCCAAACCAACACGGCTTTGTACCCTTTAGAAATAACCATACTGCAATTTATAAAATTTACACTGCAATTTCAGAAGCTCATAAAAACAACAAATTTTTCATTGGCATAAGTTTAGACATAAAGAGTGCATATGATTCGGTTCACATTGACGATTTAATGTACAAATGCATCCAACTTGGCATTACAGGAAATATCGCTAAATGGATGCATAATTTCCTTCAAGAACGGACATTCCAAGTTAAATGGCGAAATGTTTATTCCGAAGTAAAAGTTCTTTATAAAGGACTGGCTCAGGGGAGCGTCATCTCACCAATTTTGTTCGCAATATTCATGAATGATTTTTTCGAGACCTTGGATTCAAACGTTGATTGTTCCATTTTTGCAGACGACATTTTCGTATACTGCTCTCATGACTCGATAAATTATATTAAAACGAAGTTACAAAATACAATGGAAAATATTTATACATGGTGTAATTACTGGAAACTATCCATTAGTGCAGAAAAAAGTGCTATAATAGATTTATCTAAAAAAAAAAATAAACCCCCTACCCTGTATAAAATATGCTGGTATTCCTTTAACATGGAGTGAAACTATTAAATATTTAGGAATCCAGTTTTCAAGAACTAAACAAAATAACAGAATATTACAAAATTTAAGAACCAAGGCTCTCAAAAAAATCTTCGGTCTCAAAATACTAGGTTCCAAAAGAAATGGTGCAAGAACGAAACACTTAATTACAATCGCTAACAACAGTATACTTAGCATATTCTTGTATAGTTGCCCCATAATTAATAAATTTTCCGAAACACAATTCAAATCTTGTAACACTATACAAACAATGGCACTTAGAGTTGCTCTCGGAGTACCAATTTGGACCCCCAACATCATCTTATTAAAATTAGCTGGCCAAGAAATACTTTCAGACAAGATAAAACGTCTAGCAATGCAATTTTTTATAAAACAAATGTCCAACCAGCCCTTTTCACCTTTGGTTGATAATCACAATGAGACGGATCGTTTTTTGAGCGACAAAGATAAAGAAATCATTAATAACATTTTCCAACAACTTGATTGCGTACCGGATCATATAATTACTATGCCACTCCAACTACAATATAACCCAAATTTATGCAATATTTTTTTAAATGAATTCAGGTTCCAGAACAAAGGCTTACCAATCCCGATTATTACTGCAGATTTCAATGAGTGTTTACAGAATCATTTTGAAAATCATTTCATTATAGCCACAGATGGCTCGAAATCTGAAAATTCCACCTCCATTGCAGGTGTCTCTGGCATCCAGAAATTTCTTTACAGAATTCATACATTAAATTCAATATTCACTGCCGAAGCCTTGGCAATCTGCCAAGCAGTGGACGATCTTACAATCCCAGAAAAGCCCAACCTTATTATTTCGGATAGCTATTCAGTTCTGTTAGCACTTAAAAATGTCACTTTTCACTCTCCTAAGGTCATCCAAAGACTCGCCTCAAAAATTTACATCAGGAAGAAACTAAATCAAGAAATAGTTCTTTTGTGGGTTCCTGGACATTCCAGAATTTCCTTTAACGAAGAGGCTGATCATCTGACGAAGAAGATCTCGGCATTTACACCTTTTCTAGAATGGATTTCTCCTGAAGACTTTTTTTCTACAATGAAAAAGATCTCTAGACAAAGTGCAAACGAAAACTACCTAAAAAGTAAATATCAACCATTAATGGGTGAATTTCCCGACATAATATCCATCTCAAAATGGACAGGGCACAGAATGCAAGATAAAATCATTGCCCGAATAATCAGCAAAACCGTCATCACTCCAGGACTTCTTTATAAATACAATCTTACAGATAACCCTTTATGCAGCAAATGTGGTGAGATAAACGATATTTCTCATATTCTTCTCAAATGTCAAAAATATTCAACGTACAGAACGGTGTTATGGAACAAGCTACAAATAGATGATCCCGATATTTACTACGATGTCCTTTTACGCCATGTTTTCGCCAACAAAAAAAATATGCTCATCTTTCTGAATTCTCTCAAGTACTTTGATATTTCTTAAGTTGCAAAAACAGACTCTTTGTTTTTTTTTCTCTCACTCAAGCATGTGATGTTTCCTCCGTGCATTTCGGAATACAAGAATGTTAATTTGGAGAACTTTTAGCCGCTGCTTTGTGGCAACCAGGGGATTATAGCCTTTGTTGCTCCATATCCCATAATATTTAAATTCAAGATTCAAGATTAAAGCAAACTATCTAGATTTAAATTTGGAAATTTCAAATGGGAAAACTTTAATAGATATTTATGACAAAAGGGATGAATTTAGCTTCAAAATAATTAAACTTAGTAATTACCACTCTAATTTAAACTCCAAAATTTTCAAAAATCTTATATTCTCACAGTTTAACAGGATTAAAAAAATCTGTAATAACAAAAATGCTTACATAATAGCAACAAACAACCTAATTAAAAACTTAGCAACTAACGAATTTCCCCAAAACTATTGCAACATACAAACTCTAATAACAAAAAGTCTAACGTATTTTCAAAATTAAAACAAACTATTAAAAACTGTAACCTTAACTTAATAGATGGCGCTGCAGGTACTCATTAGGACTATATATACTGAACTTGCTTAAGGATTCAAATTAGTTAGTTGTTCTATGAATTTTTGAGTGAATTGTGTGTTTATTTGTATTTCATTTAGCATCACATTTAGCATCACATCAAGAATGCATCAAGTCCCTTACCTTCCAATGTGAGCTTCACAAAAAAGGTTACCTGGATGCCAGACATGTATTTGGGATGGACCATGAACTCACAGCACAACTTGATACATCCTGGAAGGACAACTCTCGGGAGGCAGACGCAGCCAGGGGTGAGTTAATTTCACTTGGCGATTGTCAGGACCCAAATTGTAGAACTAAAAAGTCCCCCCCCTCAGGCGAGCAATAATTTTCAACTTCCTTCCCCCTCAAAGAGGAAAATCGCAAATAAAAACTCAAACAAACCAGTGGCAAACTACACCCCAATTCAAAATCGTTTTGCCGGGTTAACAATTGAAGAACCCAGTGTAGATACTGATAAAACTCCAGAGACTAAAATACCTCCTATTATGCTGCAAATGGTTGATAACTTAAATGAAATACTTAAGGAAATTAATCAAACCTGTGGCGAAACCACCAACAAATTTAGTAATAACTACATTAAAATTTTCCCCCAATCTACAGATCAACATCGTAAAATCCAAGAACTTTGTAACGAAAAAGAATATGAACATTACGTTATCACACCGAAAGACAAGCGACCACTTAAAGTGGTAATTAAGGGCCTTCCCCACCGTTTCAACCTTGATGAACTTAAAAATTGCTTAATGGATAAAAACATTCCAGTAAATAAAATCTCCCAAATGACAAAATTCCGTACTAAGGAGCCTTTACCTTTCTACCTAGTAGAATTACCAAAAAATAAAGCAGCCGAGGAAATATTCAACATCAAATATCTTTGCTATCTCTCTGTTACCATCGAACACTTCAAAGGACGTCCCATGGTAACACAATGCTTTAAGTGCAATAATTTCCACCACACAGCAAACAATTGTGGATACAAATCTCGCTGCCTTAAATGCGGAGCAAACCACGAGACCAACGCATGTAGCCAGAAGGAAATTATTCCCAACCCAAGATGTATAAATTGCGGGGAATATGGACACATCGCCTCTTATAGAGGGTGCAGTAAATTTCCCAAGTTACCATCGGCCACGCAAAATAGGAATAACTACTTCCGAAAAAATCAATCAGTTGTTCAGGAAAACATCTCTTACGCGAGCCATTTTAGTAAGAGCCGAACCCAGGAGATGGCGCCACATGAAGGCCATGTTTACAGCCAGGTAGATCCGATAAACCAAACTGACATCGCAAGCGTAGTTGACGCTATGCGGGCTTTCAATGAGCTCGTCAGGGAATTTCCCAATCTTATAGCAAAATTAGGTAAATTAAAACACGCAACCAATCGATTAGACAAAATGAAAATATTCCTCAATGCATTTTCTGATCAGGAACTCTTCGATAAAACGTAATTTTCAATCGCCACAGCCTCCGTATTATTTACTGGAACGCAAATGGCATTAAAAATAAAATGTTTGATTTTCGTAATTTTGTAAATAAGTATAATCCCGATATAATTTTATTGCAAGAAACCCACCTTAGACCACAAAGGAAAACCTTCCTGGCTAATTAATTTTCGTATTACAGCTACCGCTTTAATAAAAATGGAGGTGGAACCGCTATTTTAATTAAAAACGGCATACCTCATAGTGAGGTCCCCCCGCCCGTCCTACAACATGTAGAAGCTAGCGTGGTTAAAATTAATATTAAAAATATGGAACCCTTTCTCTTAACTTCTGTTTATATCCCCCCAACTAGTGATACTTCCAATTTTGTCTTTGATCTCGAAAATTTAATGCAATTAGGCCCTATTCAAATTTTTTGTGGAGACTTCAACGCTCACCACGTTAGTTGGGGTTGTAAATGTAAAAGTCCAAGAGGCAATTCCTTATACCACTTCGCCCAACAGGCCGGTCTTGAAATTCTAGCACCTAACTCCCCCCACTAGATTTGGTTCCCACTCCGCTAATACCCTTGATCTTACAATAGTTAATAACTTTCATTACCCTTACAACATTAAATCTATCCCTGAGCTTAACTCAGATCACAACCCTATCCTTCTAAATTTTTACTTTAAATACTCGCTCCCAATAAACTCCTCTATTTATAAGACTAACTGGAAAAATTTCAACTACCTTCTCAGCCAATCAGATACCCCGCTTAACCCAGAAATCTCCTCTACTAGCGAATTAGAAGCCGCCGTCAAGCTCCTAGAAAACCAAATGCTCAAAGCCAAAATGGATGCATCAGCTCCCAGTATGACTAGCCAAAAACATTTAGACCCCAAAATTAGAGTCCTCATCAGAGATAGGAATATTGCCAGGAAGATTTTTCAGAATACTAGGGACCCAGTTTTCAAGAGACTCATGAATAGATTAAATAAGGAAATAACTAAATTAGGCATTCAACTTGATAACAATGAATTCGTCAACAAAATCGTAAACACCAACGCAGAAGACAGATCCATTTGGAAATTAGTTAAATCACACAAAAATAAACATCACAAGATTCCGCCCTTAAAAGGCCAATCTAGTATTGCAATTAATGATAATGATAAAGCAAACTGCTTGGCGGAAAGCCTTGAGAACCAATTTAAACCCAATGACACCCATCATCTCACAACAGAGCACCTTGTAAATAATACAGTCAAAAGCTTTCAAGACTCCCTCCCCCCCCAATTTTAATGACTTCTCACCCACTAATTTTATTGAACTTAATGACTATATTAAAATTTTAAATATCAAAAAAGCATCTGGAATCGATAATATCAGCAATCAGATTATCAAAAATTTACCTAATAACTTCATCAACTTTTTAGCTATTATTATTAACAATATGCTCAAGTTAGGATATTTCCCAAGCTCCTGGAAAACTGCTGCAGTAATTCCAATAATTAAACCCGGTAAGGACCCAACTGATCCGACTAGCTATCGCCCCATTTCGCTTCTCCCTACAATTAGTAAAATCGCCGAACACATTATTTTAGCCAGATTAAATAAACATCTTAATAATAATAATATTCTTATCCCAGAACAGTTCGCCATGCCCTCTCTACCACCCACCATCTGCTCAGGGTAACCGAATTCATAGAAGAAGGCTTTTCAAATAAACAATACTCAGCAGCAGTTTTTCTCGATATACAGAAAGCTTTTGATAGAGTTTGGCTTGAAGGCCTTATTTACAAATTAATAAGCTACAATATACCTCCGCACCTAATTAAAATTTTAATATCTTACCTCAGCAACAGATCCTTCAGGATTAAACTGAACAATGTTTTCTCAGTTATAAAACCGATTTTAGCTGGTGTTCCTCAAGGATCCAAACTGGGGCCAGTTCTTTTTTCTATTTTCATAAATGACATCCCGAAACAATTTAATACCCTACTATGCATGTACGCTGATGATACTGCAATACTAGCGCGCAACAAAAATCCAAATTACATTACAATAGCTCTTAATAGACATATAGACCAAGTGGAAAATTGTAATTAATGCGTCAAAAACTAAAGCCATTTATTTTCGTAGATATAAAGCTAAGAAATTCCGCCCCCTTCAAATTAAAAATCAAAACATCACGTGGTCTAAGGAATGTAAATATTTAGGAGTCATTTTAGACAGTATATTAACTTGGAAGCCCACTTTAATTATCTAACCAACAAGTTTCGAGACTTAACTCGTAAATTATATCCCTTAATCTCTCGAGACTCCAGAATGACCAGGAAAAATAAAATACTTATTTACACTGCCTATTTGCGTCCAGTAATTACATATGCTTGCCCTGTGTGGGGTTATGCGCCTAAATCCAATCTAATTAATGTTGAAAGACTCCAAACCAGATTTCTAAGAAATATCTGCAAAATGCATTGGTACATGCCAAGTAAAAACATGTACCTTGCACTAGACTATCCTCCACTTAAAAAATTCCTTAAAAAACTTGCAACTAAATTTTTTGAAGACTTGGAAAAAATCAATAATGAAGCCATCCTTAATATCCCCAGATATACACCAAACATTAAAGTCAGAAGACCTAGAAATATTTTACTCTAATCTCACCTCATTTCCAATATTGTAATTTAACTTTTGTTATTTTTAACTTTTTCTTTTTTCCATACTTAAACTCTTATTTTTGATGATTTCAATCAGCTCTAAGTCTTAAGTTATCGCAAGGTGCATATCTCCACACCCACCACCCCTAAATAGCCAATCAAAACCTGTCCTGACTCTCGCCAACTCACCCACCCCTACTCCTCAACAACTACTACTTAAGTGCCTGCAGAACTTTTCCAATCCACTTCACAGACGGTCACGTATGTAGCTGAAAGCAACGTGTAAGCATTTCATCATGACTCTGGATAAGCCCCTGCCGGGGCTCGGAGCCCCAATAATCCAACCACTAGCGAGGATTCAAATTAGCGGTTAAGCTTATCGTGATGTCTATGTGAGATGACAAGCTTCAAAGTTCTGGAGTACTATTTTTGGTATGTGTTTGGATTTCTTTGTATTGTTTTGTGTGAAGGTTTGAATATTTCTATTTTAGTTTTAAATTTTTTTTTTAATCTTGGTTTGTGTGTTTATAATTTTGGTATATTCTATTTTGGATTCAAATTGGTTCTTATATTTACTATACCTGGTTTTATTATACTGTATTATTCTGTCTTATGATCTTTTATATGATCTAATCTATATGTGTAATCCATCTGGATTCAAATGTACTTTTTTATATAATTTGTCTCTAAGGTCTCAATTTTCCGGGATTTTCGGGTCACGAGGAATCATTCTTTGACAAATTTGTCAGATCTCTCACAGAAAAAATCCCTGGTTTAAATCCCTGCCTAAGGGTGACCCTTGAAAAAGTCTTCAGGCCGGATTCATTATACTTCTTTCATTTTTGATTTTCACTTTAAACTTATTGTTTATTGCTATGTTAGATACTTTTAATAACGTGTTGTCATTTCATTTATAAAAACTCTGATTAAAATTAATAAGTTAATGATCACAGCAAATAAACCCGAGAAAAATGTCATTCTGAGCAAGTGATTATGTGAAAGGAAATAAATAGGAAATGTGATACTTTTTTAAACAATAAATGTTGATGGTGAGCTGTTCCTACACAATAATGGCTCGTTTATATGGACAAATATTTTAATAAAAACATGGGACGCTCACAACAAGTAGGGACAATGACAAACAATTAAAGCGGGTAGACATTGAAGACACAGCATCGTTGGGCATAAGCCCTTCTGGATTCTTTCAGCACATCGTTCGTAACTGCTCTCTCTTTCTCTGCTTTTTTTGGCGCCCAAAGTTCGCAGTTGCAGTTAGTAGTTACAGGGAGAAGTTGAAGTGCTTGCGCGTGAGGCTAGCTGGTGGTTGCTCTGGTTGATCATAACATAAATGCAAGAAAAAGTCTTTTGGATCGGTTGCAATACTAAAGTGACAAATTCAATGAAGCAATTAAAATAAAAAAAATACATAATTTAACTTACACGAGCACCTGGTGCTTGGCCATTCAAGAAATTTTGTTCTGACATAATACATTGAAATATGCATAGCATATTTCATTTTAATCTGTTTGATTACTACAGCATAAAAAAAATTCCCAGTAAAGATATTTATATCATTTTACGGAGCATTTATTGGGGTTTTTAGTATATTGAAGTCATATCAAAATATGAAGGGAAGTTTCATAATTAGCGATTATAACTTATCCGCGCATGCGAGAAGACCTCAAACTGAACGTTTGCAAATAGGAAGAGCTGTGGTGTGCATAGGCGGTACATTTCTTTGTTAGTGTCTGTTTTCAAAAAACGGCTCTAAACTCAAAGGACGGAAACTCAACCTTGGTGGGGACACATTAAATGCCAAAAGGTTCGTTTGCGGGGCGATAAGGAAAAGGATGAGGAAGGGTAAGTTCGGTGAGCGAATATATGGAAAATGACGTCCACACTTTGGGAAGGAGAGTCTCTTGATGAGCAAAATAAGCATCTTTCTTTAAATCTCACTGCAATTGAATTGCAGAGACAGAATGAATCTGAGGAGAGTAATGGTCGCCTGTGTTTTGTCTACGGACATATCAATATTACCTTTTAAAAAGTCTAAATATTTCTGAATATATGCTATAAAAAATTGTTTTGCAGCTATTTTTTTTTTGACAATTTCTAAATGTATTTTTATGTTTGTTTGATGTTGCGTAACACGCCCATGAGATATCGGGCGGAGGCTAGACTTAAGTTTAAAGCTAATTTTTCTTTTTGGATGCTATGCCAACGAATACTTGTTCATGATATAACAACGCTGTATTTGAGTACTGCTGATGTTTTATTTTTAAAAAAACTCTTTTTTTTGCTCGGGATATTATGCGATATCTCATGATGTTGTGCGGTGCGTTAAATGTCATTTAATATCCTGAAGATGCCCTAACAATGTTGTTGTACTAATAGAAGAAATACCTTTATTATGAATGCGAAAATAAAACGATTGGGGAAAGAACTGCTTGAATTCAGATATTTTTTTATTACCTACAGTAATCAAAATAAATATTCGACATGCATGCATTTTCAATGTTTTAAATTATATCTATAACAAAATTCAAAATAATAAAGGCGTTCATAATTTTAACTTCTAAATAACACTTTAAACTTTTTATTGCAACAAACATTTTGTTGAGAATTTTAAATCATAATCAAAATTAGCAAATGATAATTGAACTCTCATAATTACAAAACAAAAAGGTATTCGACAATTAACTTAAGCGATTCAACATCTTATCAAATCGCAATTCTAACATTTTGCAGCTTTCGACCCGGGGACGAATCACATCTCTTGAACGGTTCGGCATCGATTTGACTGATCGCAAAGTAATCTCCTGATCCACCTTTGGCCATTCACCCATCAGCATTTCCTTCATCATAGTTTTGGAAGTAAAAATGACTCCAAAGATGCTCAATGGGGGTTCCAATCCGGAGACTGAGCTGGGGTTTTAATGTCATGTGGGCAATTATATGGCTACCAAAGTCGAGTATCTAGAGCAGAATGTTTGGAATCATTATCTTGGTGAAACTTAAACGTTAGTGCAAGACCCAATTTTTCTGCACTTTGTCGCAAATTATCTTTCAAGATATTAATTACGAATACTGGTTCATGACACCTTCTATTGGAACCGAGCTTCCGACTCCGCAGCATCACTCCTCCTCCCCCGTGCTTTACTGTGGGGGCATATTTCTTTCCTCGAGTTCTGTATTTGATTCTCTATAAACCAGCACTTTACCACTACATTACCAAACCTACTCTACCAAAGAGATTAGACTTAGATTCATCTGCAAAAGGAATATCCTTCCGTAATTCTACA
>JAOUZG010031771.1:0-11697 GCA_026289955.1 Argiope argentata | reverse complement strand
TGCCCATGGTTCATACGATGTTTTTTAAGGGTGTTACATTACTTTCCCTATAAACCGTCGCTTGCACAGTTGATCATAATATCCGATAAATCTTGCGTTGCGATTTTGACATGGAAAAAATGTATAAACTGACAAGGCCACTTCCAGCTGGATGGTGTGGTGAACATAGTGTCGTATTTGACCTGCAACAAACCCACATGAATATCTGCAAATATCGTTCGTGGTGAAATTTAGTATACGGTCTTTACTCCAAATTTGTAGATTTTTTATTAAATTATGAATAATTCCGTTGAGATTTAGTCTATCTGTCTTGCTGTTTGAATATAAGTTAGCAAGATTAGTACAAAATGAAGAGAGTTAAATAGGTGAAATTGGGTGTACAGATTAAACATCTATAATATAAACATTTATAAAATTTTGAGCTAACTCCAATAAGGTATTGACCTTCTGTCGATCTGTATTTTCACAAACATACGAGTCCAATAACTCGGACATTGCAATGACTTATACGCATTAAATTTGGTATGGGAATCGGGGACTACAAGCGGAGTTTTGCTCCAAACCCTGGTTTCACTGGGTTGGGAAAAGCTCGTCTAAAACACAAATTTAATTTTCTGTATATATCAGCCGCATGCCAAGAATAAGGCACGAGAAATTCAGTAAAAATTCTAAATGCAAGCCAAAGATTATTGTTTCTTACGGCACTTGCCATGGACAAGCTCACAGAGGTAGTCAGCGATTTAAGCTTAATCAGCGTCTCTTATTTTGTAGTAGAGCCAACTAAGGGTAAGAGTTCGACTTTTGCTACTCAATCCTCGCAGTCGCTTGTACAGTCCCTTTTTATAGGGGGGGGGGGCACATTTACAAACCTTACAAATAGAACACAACAGCATTACACGTATAGTCTTTTAAAACTTTTAATTAAAATGAAAACACAATTGTCAACAATTACAGCACACTGCACATGCGTGAATTTTCTAAGCCAGTTAAGGTAATGCAATACAGATTAAAAAATTTTAATTTCCTTTATTATGTAATATTTTGATTCGAAAGTTCAAATTCAAAAAATCGATTAATTAACAATGTTTAACCTTAAATGCTACAAACATTAAGTAAGTAAACAGAATTGTTTAATATAATCTGTCAAAAACATGTTAAGCTTAATCTTATTAGCATGAGGGAAACAAACTGAAGTCTTACTCATTTGGTGGTTGAGAAATGCAGATTTTTGATGGGAAAGTAAGTAAAGTGTCGTTTTTACTATTTTCCTCGCAATTTCTCCGTTTTTTCTCTCTGTAAGAACCTTCCTCGTGTCTTAACCCCTTAACTTGTTTATTTTCCATATTATCTAATATAATGACACCTTCTATTTTGGGAATATTTTCTTATTTTGATTCAAATGGAAATCCATGGAATACTTAGCTTATCTACTTATTCGAAGTCATTTTACTATTGAATTATAATTGTTATGAATGATTTATTTTTTGTTTACAACTATCAAAATTCGATAAATCGATACACGTACGGCGTACGGGCAAACTGGTTAAGGGGTTAACGAAAATATTTCTAAAAAATTAGCCGAATTGGTCCAACCATTCTCGAGTGTTGTGCTTAGCAACACATTTGGCGATTCATTTTTATTTATATAGATTTAAAGGTTATGGAATCTTGTCGGAAATTGTCAAAGATAATTAAGATTTTGTTGATAATATTCCATTTATTTCCTGTAATTTGGCCATAAATTTCACTACATTTGATTAATTAATTTTTTAGATCCAATAAATTGATGGTTGATTATAAGCCATTCGAATTTGGAAGTAACACTGTTTAATTCAAAATATTGAGATTGAAACCTTAAAAAAAACGATCAGATATTGCAAAATTTTTGATTTCAGATAGTTTTAAAAAATGTTGTAGAGTTGATAATTGTAAATCAAGGAAGAATTCAAATCGAAGAAAGATTATATGTGTGGGCTTTCTAAATATTAAAAAAAAAAAATGTGAACTACCAAAGATTACAATCTTCAAATGATAAAACTGATAAGAAGATCCGTAATGCTGGTGAACTAAATATTTTAAAGTTAAAACAAAAACCTGAAAATTGAAAAGGCGATTTGTACTTTTACATTCATTCTAAGAATCAGACGAACTTAACTTTTTTTTTAAAAAAATTAATTTTGTTTTAGCAAAATTGTAAGTTTATTTGTGAAGTGAGCACCCTATGGTAGCCTGTGTGGTTTTACTCTTTGGCGTTACTTCTAACGATAGATGCGCTTGCACTGTAATATCGGAATTATTAGGAATTTCACTAAAATAAGGTAGCTAAAAGTAAAAGTGGGTTTGCCCTAAACCATTTATAATATTCAAGTAAAGTTACGCATGCGCAGAAAAAAAAGTTAACGGACAGTAGCAAATACTTGTCTTGATGGAACATGTACTTGCTGCTGTGCAGTTTAGGCACATGTGTTGCATTATTAGATTGTCTGGAGATGTTTGAATGCAAATCCTACTTAAAATAAACCGGTATAATCAATCGAATAATATCACGCAAGCATAGAAACTGCAAAGAAACAAACGTTTATCTAATTGTTCGAAACAATCATTTCCTGCTGTTCTCTCTTTTTACCCATCTGTGATCTTAATATAAATACATCTTAAATTGGACTGCAAGTTAAACATAACAATTGTTCTAAGCACTTTTCACTTAAACATCTAAAACTGTTGAGTAAGAAAGCAATAGCGATGGCGTTTGAATATTACAAGAAAAAATCTTTGATTCAAATTTATCATTTTTTAATGTATGTTTGTCTAAAATATGAAATATTATAGTCTTTAAATTTTTAAAGACATGTCCTTGAATCTTTCTCTTCAGTAAGATTGTGACCCGCTATATAGCTTCCTTCATCAATAATGTAACCATTGATTGATTTGCTTTCATCAAATGTACTTTTTCTTGGAGTTTGTGACAACTCATCGTACTGCACAAAATTAGATTTGATTCTCCGAGACAACAGAACTTTTGTTTCGAATCTTGAGTAGTCAGTAAATTTTCTTATTGTTTTTGATTAGCGTCAACCGAGAATAAAAATGTGTGTTTATGTAAATAGTTTTACATATATGCGTGATTGTGTTGTGAATGAAGTGAGTATTTTTCTATATCGCCTCAACAAGATGGATACATAAACCAAGCGCAACAAATCTCCCCATAGATTTTTTTCCTCTATGGCTTTTGTTCCATATACCTCTTGGATTAGCAATACCTTTTCTAATCAGGGGTCTATGAGATATGCTTAAACTGTAATTTAAGCATATTTCATGTTGTGGTTTAAGCTTAACCATAAAGCTATTCTTCCGATGAGATCAGTGATAAAGCCAAGCTATAAATCTTAGTTTTAAGGTAATGAACTAAATAAGCTAAAAGATTTAAGTTAAAATTTGAAATCGAAAGGGGGGAGAGAAATACAGGTGACCCTTGAAAAAGTCTTCAAACCGGATTCATTGCATTCCCCCCCTTTTTTTTTTCGATTCCGAATTTTAACTTTTACTAATTTAGTTCATTTCATTTGTATTCTAGTTGTAGCAGCATAAACGCTCTTTAAATACAATGTTCTTTTTGGTATTATGATTTAGGTAATTTATTGAGGTCTTTTCCATATTTTTTTTATTTGATTTTATAGTTAGTTTAGTGTTATGAACTATATAGCTATCATGGAAATGAAAGCAATTATATCGCGTAGGCTATTATTAGAATTCATTTTGTTGTCTTTACAATCTTTTCGGTCTATTGATGAAATCATCAAGTAGATTCAACATTAATTTTTATCAAAAAAATAATAATAATAACTCTTGGATTGAAGGATTTGAAGAAGTTTTCTACTCGTCTCTCAACGAAAGAACCGTTTAACCCTCTAAGCGTTTCCATTCTACGTGTGAAACTCCTGTAAAATGAAGGAAGCGGGACTAGTTTTCTGTCGCGAAAGCGTGTCGGTTTTCTACCAGAGATGTGTAGGAAGCGTTCACGGGTTTTCTTCCTTCCCCTCCTTTTCTTCATGGGAGGTCAACAAGCCTCGGGTATCAGCATATTACCCCCTATTCATGCCACATTTTATTGCTTTCGTTTATTTTGTACGGCTACAAACGTCAGAGTGTTTCTGGGAATAGTGCATAGGTTGCTTTTTAACCCCGATTGCTGATAGCACTTTCTAAACTGTTACACAGTGTAAATATAAACAGATAGGTTTTCACTTAATTTTTGCTGGATATATTAAGTACAGAATCTTTCATCATACATTCGGTCTTATTATACATATATTTTCAAAATTAGCAATTAATGAAGGATTAAAATTGTATTCATATCCTTTTATTATTATTCCAAATAAATTATTTTGTACAGAGCAATCAATAGTTGCAATATTGTAGCATTTGTCTAGAATTGTAACTAAGCACGGATAGTTCAGTTAATCAGATACATATAAATAACAATATATAACAATTTTTTTAAAAGAACGGGCATCATATTCTATTATAATAAGAAATACAAATCAGCAATATGATTGAATATATGAAAATATATATAATTCTAGAAACATAATTGGCTACTTATGTATTAATGATCCGGGTTCTAAAATATCTCGTAGAAATTTTATCAAAATTCAATATTGTTTTTAATCATGATTTTTTATTGAAAAATTGTGGCTTTTCGCTCTTAAATGCCTTAAATAATGAAATTATAAAGCTCAAACGTCGTTAAATATACCAAGGTAAATGCAGATTAATTGGCAACCGTATTAAAAATTTATTTTTGAAATTATAGAATATTCTGGTGATTTTAAAGTGTTTGTGAAATTTATTAAAATTATCGACATTTTTTGCGATTCCCCCCCCCAATAATTTGCGTGCACGTTCAACGATACTGCTACCTTCAAAAATAATAATAGGCAGCTTGAGGAAGC
Source organism: Argiope argentata (assembly GCA_026289955.1). Classification (NCBI taxonomy): domain Eukaryota; kingdom Metazoa; phylum Arthropoda; class Arachnida; order Araneae; family Araneidae; genus Argiope; species Argiope argentata. The sequence continues at coordinate 6,745 of JAOUZG010031771.1, read as the reverse complement.
AAACAAACGATTCTTTTAAAATATTATACTGAAATATTTTATTCCTCATAAATTTCGATATGTTTATAATGTTTAATATTCTTAAAAAAATACAATGGACATAAATTCATCTTCTAATTTTCGTCCATTCTGTAAAAGAAAACACTAATTATTTATTGCTATATTTGCTAGTTTTATCAAACAAGGTAATTCACAAAAGTTTCTGTTGCACTTACATTTTTTTTATAAAATTGACCGTGGAAAAGTAATTGATGTTTTAAATACATGAAATTAAACTTGTGAAACATATGTTCGCATGTGTAACTTTGAAACTTTCCATTTTCTTTCTCTTATTAATGATCGCTAATAGTGAAGATAACAATCATTGAAAAGTTTTTTTTATAACTATTCAGGTCGAAGGAAATAAAGGAATAAGCATCTTGTTTTGGTAGAAACTTCAACAATTCCACAAATGAATTAAGAAATTTTAATGTTTTAGAACTGTATTTGAAATTTTAATTGCTTATACGAAAAGATGTCTTTACTTTTGCCGATTATCTCCTTAGACATAGTAAACATATCAAACTATATAAATAAATGGATTTAATGAAGATATAGTGATAATAGTATTTCAGTGAAGTTGTGATGTATAAATTTTAGAAGTATTTGCCATCATAGTTTGAAAACTCTCGAAAACTGCCATAAAAAGTAATCGATTCCTTATTTAGAAGTAATAACTGGTGTAAGCCATTACTTTCAATTATGAAAGAAATATGCCCTGTTGTATCCAGAATCATTGACATTAATTAGTCCTGAATTGGTTTCGAAATGCACAAATATATGTATATATATTTAATTCCTTAAAGAAACTTTCGCGCACGACAAACCCTTATTATTTTTATAGTACCACAATAAACCGTATTCTAAAATATAGTTAACTTTCCTGGGAAATTATATAATATTTTTCATCTTCTGTTCTTTTTCTTCAATAAATCAATATTATGGTATTTGTGTTGACATCTGTTTTATGAAGATTTATGTCATAAGTGTTATGGGGATTTATGACATCATTGTTCAGAGAAATTCAAAATAAATCTAAAGCTGGCATTTAGTAAATAAATGAACTCAATATTAGAAGAACTTACTTATTAATATACATTTGTTCAGTAAGTATGAAGTTATCTTTTATTACAATTAAACAATTACTCTTTGGGAGTATTTGCTTTGGGAAAAAAGAATTCAGATTATAGAAATTTTATACTTACACAATATGCTCAGTTTTAAAACATTACGTCACAGTTTTATCAAAAGTTCATTTTAAATTGTAATCATACTTTTTGACAAAAGTTAATAATAGCATTGACTTAATACCCCAAACTTATCAAATTAAATGCTAATTAAAAAAAGCCTTTAATAAACAACGAGATTCAAATTTGTAAGCTAATTCATTAATTTATGGGGGGGTTTCTCTTTTGTATCTGTCAAAGCATCTCAAGTGGATTTTTTTTCTTTATTAAAATTAAATTAAAGAAGTCGAATTGAGATATATAGTAAAATTTTATATTCCCAACAGCTAAAATAAATTAGGTCTCTTTTAAGGAATTAGAATTGATCATACATGGAAACTTTATGTAGAGATATTTCAATCCACACAAATTTAACTTAGTTTTAAATTCATGTCATCCTAAAAAAATAACTGACATTTCATGTAACTAATTAATTTTAGAAAATACAGAAGCTCTGTTATTGTTACTTAATTTTTTTTTGTCTCGGCTTAAGAGAAAAATTAGTGCTTAGTAATATAGATGAATAAATTATACAGTGATGTATGCAGAATTTTGTTGAGTAAAAAGCATGCATTTGATCTTTTTTTTTTCTTTCAATCTTGATGAAAGACAATTTTCAATGCTGTTAAGTCGTATATGATAAAAGTTAAATTTATAGTGACTTCTTTTTTATGGAAATTAAGAAGTAAACTATTTCTATTTACAGAGAAATCCACATAACCTTATTTCCCATGGCATCAGAAAAGGAATTATAAATGAGTATTAAATAATATAGAGTTTAATTTTTAAATTATGAACTGAAACTGAAAAAAAAAAAAAACTTTCTATGCATACTAAGGAAGTGGATGAAAACCAATTTTTGTACATTATTTATTAAGGGAACAACTTTAAATGTTAGCCATGAGCTAGTACAATCAAATAATTTATAATGTTTAACAATCTCAAAAATTCTTTTAAAAATCACAAAGATTGACATTACATAATAACATAATATTTCCCAATACGTAAATAATTACAAAAATTTACACTAAATAATCATTACAAAAAATTAAATCTAAATAATCATTGTAAAAAATTAAATCTATATAATCATTGTAAAAAATTAAATCTAAATAATCATTATAAAAAATTTAATCTAAATAATCATTATAAAAATTTAAATCTAAATACTGTAATTGTGGTCACATTGCTGTTATATTACACTAATAGTCCCTGAAACAACACACAATATACTAATAAGAATGCATCTTGTTCTTGCATACATTAACTAATGAATATTGTAGATGTTAAACATTTTGATGTGGGAAAAAACAACTTAATTCACCTTTTAATTTGGAAGTAGCAACGTAAGCAGTAATAACAATTTTAGAGTCTATCTTTAACAACATGGAATATTTTTTCTGGATTACTATAAGAAATGTAGCACATTAAACATATTATTATAAAATGAAAATATAAAGAAAAACATATAATTACAAATATCAAAAATCTTATATTTGCATGCTTCTTTTAATATCAAGCTGTTGTAAAAGGTATTGCACTATTTATAACAGAGACACAGTGTGATACCTTTCAAAACATGGAGCTGCACACAAACCAACATCGCAATCTTTGCATTCAAATCGTGTCTCTCTGCGAATGCGCTTTCCATTGTCGTTTTTTTGAAGACAGCATACTACACATTTTCGCACTGATTTTCTTTTTATAAAACTATCTTTTTGCACATATGAAGGAAAATGTCGCCCAACAAAACGGGCTACATTTTCAGATCCTTTAGGGGTGACAAAATTGTGAATATCAGGATCACTACCCCCATCTTCGATTAATCGTTCGATTAATTTCATTCGAAAACCAACATGATTTAATGTCCCGCTGTTCTTTTTAAAAATCACGAAAGAATTCCATACGATTTGATTTAATAAATGACGAAAAATCTTCTTGTAGTATTTTTTCTGTTGACTTCTGACAACAGGGTAGTAGGATAGACATTGGTCTGATCTATCCACACCACCCATTGAATAATTGTAAAATACCACGGCCTTAGGTTTTATCTTTACGTCCGGATTTCCCTTCATAGATTTTACTTCCGTCATTTCAGTATTATGGAAAGTACTTAGCATGAGAAGGGGTTTTTTGTCCTTCCATTTCAGTACACACATCTTACCTTTTTGAAAACCAACAACTTCTCCTTTCTTTACAGATAAGTTTTTGAAAGCTGTGGGTAAACCTTTTCGGTTGGATCTTAGAGTTCCACAAATATCTGTTTTGCTTTGTATCAACAGTTCTGCCAATTCTGGCGAGGTATAGTAATTATCTGTTGATAAACAGTATCCTTTACCTTTTAACTCGTGAAGAAGAGTCATCACACTTTTGGTGGAAAGACCATAATCATTGTAGTCACCATGGAAGATGGTGCCTTTTCCTGTATATATGAAGGAGTTCCAAATATAACCGCTTTCGGATTCGCACAACTGAAATAATTTTATTCCGAAACGAGCGCGTTTATTTGGTATAAATTGCTTCCAACTCAAACGACCTTTATAAGCTATTAAAGATTCGTCCACAGATATATCCGATTTAGGTACATAAATAGATTTGAATCTTTTTATAATCATATCGTGTAGTTCAGCAATTTTCCGTAGTTTTGGGTTCGGATGAAGTTTTTCGTCAAAAGCATCATTGTTCTCAAAATGTAGGAATTTCATTAAGAGTCCATATTTCATCTCGCTCATAATGTTTCCAAAAAATGGCGTAGATAAAATTGGCCTTTTCGACCAAAACCACTTCTCCACTGGCTTTTGAACTATTCCTTGCAACAACAAAAGGGATAGAAATCTCTTCATCTCTGGAATATTTGTCTCATTCCATTTCAGAACTCTAGAAGAAGGTGTAAGTTCCACATTCGCTAAATACGATTCAGCATATCTGTTCGTTTCTGTGACTATATAAGAGAAAAGTTCTTCATCAAAAAAAAGGCTGAAATAATCTAAGGGATCATCAGAATCTCCGATAGAAGCTTTTATTCCTGGATTTCCAGTAAATGGAAATTTAGGAGGACACGGCTGAGGAAGAGTAGGATCAACTCGACACCAATCTCTGGCACTATCTAGAGAATCATCATCGGATTCACTTTCGGAAGAGGTAAACTCTTCTTCCGAGCTTTCCGTTTCGATTAAAAGTTCTGTTTCAGAGTCGCTATCCATTTTTAACGCAAGAGAAAAAGCACACTTCTTAACAAGTTTGAAAGTTGAGGAGAAAATGGTAGCCGTAGCTATTTGACTGGTCTTTTATAAGAGAGGTTACAATAGATGTGAAAAGGGGTTACATCGGTGAACAGTAAGTTGCAAATTGGGATGGTTGGTTGAATAGACAATTCAAATAAGAAGAAAGAGCACCGATAACGATAAGAATCAGACTTGAAAAAGAAACTCCGCGTGGCCCTAAGGCTCCTTTCACCCTATACGGAATCAAATGCCACCCGTGTCGCCATGAGTTTGGGCTGACGTTTTTCTCGAGACTAGCCATTTTACCCGAAGGAAAAAAAAAATACTATACTTCTTTAATCACTACCAAAAGAAGTAACAATGAGTTGAAATATTTTGCATAATTGTGTAGGATATTGGATTTAATACAGGAAAATGCATTATACTTCATAAAATTTACGTAATTAGATAACAACCATATTAATAAAAGAAAATAGTAATAATTTTTTTAATATTTTCGGTGCGGTGCCTATTGTTGCCTTATTTCTATATCTTCACAATAAGGATAAAGATAGATAAAATTCCACAATCAAATTCAAAATAAGTAATATAATGAAAATATTTTTAAAAAGATGTACGTCATGTATTACAAGAACAAAATGCACAAATTCAGTAATCTTAATTATCGCTATGGAAGTACAGAAACCGAACAAAAGAATTGAAGTTATAATCTTATGACTGTAGTATAAGCGGCTCATAGAGGAATCATTAAGCGAAATCCACCTCAAGTACAAATTTTTTTACGCTTTCTACTGTCAGTTTATTATATATATAACAGAAAGAACTTGATTTTTTTAAAAAATATGTCTTACCAGAATCATTTAAAAACATAAATCAGATTAATTAAAACTTTATGTACTATAGATATGTCTTACTATAATATTCATTTAACTATTTTAAGCATCACAATTCATGATATTCCTTTCAGTAAATTATTTACTTCAAGCATTACAGAGCTTGTTTTTGTAAAGTTTATCTCCAAAATTTTTAAAGCAAAGTCATTCGCAAGTTGTAGAAGCTCGGTATTCATGTTCACTCAGAGAAAAAAGAATATAAACAAGCAATATAAAAAACAACTTTTTTAAAATCAATTCCTACTTAGACCAAAAAAGAAAATTTTAATTTTAGTTACCTATTATTAAATAATTACAAGTAGCATAAATATATATACAAATATGATAGAATCACAATATCAAAAGCAAAATAGAAACTGAATATCCACGCAATTTTTCATTTTGCTTTCTATATATGGTGTTGGAATATTATTTTTGTTTGTTGCTATTTATACGCTTCTTTCTTTTTTTTTTTTCACCTTTCTAATTTAAGAAGCAGATGGTGGTCACGCACCAACATAGAGAGTCTGCAACTGGCGGTTTCGAACTCGCAGCCCAATGGATACGAATCCATCGCCCAACCAACCAGGCAATCACAGCCCTGGTGTCTCCTTGAGATTAAAATTCTATTTTAGTTACTTTTTATTAAATAATTAATTGTTGCTGTTGTTCTCGTGTTTAGCTTTACAACGTAAGGAGGGTGCAATAGCTTCTGAGGGTATGGGCCCTTGAGCACCTGAGGGCATAAATCTGCTTCTAGCTCACACACGTCAAAAACAATTTTTATAGGACGGACTGCATTAATTCATCCACACATCGAAATTTAGATCTAGAACAGAGAAAGATCACCTCTGCTCCAGTACGTACAGTGATATCACTTTCGACATAGAGGACTTCGTGACCAAGGCAGATGTAACATCCACCACACACACACACATACAGAAAGTCTTCGGTTAGTGGGTTCGAAGTTGCAAGCCCAAGGGATGCAAAACCAATGCTTACCAACCAGGCTATCCTGACCTGATAATTACAATTACTTTAAATAATTGATCAAAAAATTAAATAGCATTGAATTTTCAACGCCAATTGAAGATTCAAAGTCAATTGCACGCACCAGTTGGGTAATGCAATATAGATTAGAAACTTCTAATTTATTTATTCGCTATTATTTTAATTTGAAAGTAGTTCAAAATGAATCGATGAAACCAATAAATGTTCTATGTCTAATTTTAAATGCATTAAACATTACGAAAATAAACAAAGTCGTTTAAAATAATCTGCTGAAAACATGTTAGGCCGAACCTTATTAGTATGGGAAAAAAAATCGTTACTTATTTGGAGACTGGGAAATGGAGATTTTGGTGATATTTTAATTAATAAATAA
>JAOUZG010031762.1:0-20372 GCA_026289955.1 Argiope argentata | reverse complement strand
TAGAATTGGCAACATAGATAATCTTAAACATGGTAGAAGTCGGCAGTTAAAAAAATCACTTATCTATCCATGTATTCAAATTAATAGCATTTATACAAAACTTTTAGTAATTTTAATTAAATTCTGATTCGCCCAATTTCATTTTTTGTCTTCATCACAAATTATTTGGTTTTTGTAATTTATTTATATTTAAAGAGTAGAGTCAAGATAACCATAGAATATGAAGTGTTAACATACAAATGATATACACAAACAATATGATGTGTAATGTTATTACTATTTGCCTATAATTCATTGATTCTCAAGTAATGACAGAACTCCTCTTAAAAAAAACACCACATCGTTAACTCTTACGGTATAACACTTAAAGCATTATTCCGTAAAAGAGTGAAACCACCAGAAACCTTACCAAAAATTCTCGAGAAACTTTGGCATCTTCAAAACATTAAGAAAGGGCTTTGTTATGTATTTCAATGCTAACAAAATTGAAGTTAAATTATTATTAGGTTAATTTAAGTAAAACCTATATTTAATTATAGTGGTGATTTATGCGATAGAAGTTATTTTATTTAATTTTCAATAACTTTATTAAAACTGTAAAACAAAAATAAAATTTGAATAAAAGCTACTGGAATTAGTAAACTGCAATAAAAATAAGCTGCCTGCCGTTTGATTGAGTTAAAACTGTATTCTAAGTTTATCGTTACTAAGATATCGGGAATAATAGAAAATCAGTATTGAAAGAGGATTTTCAATAAAATTATCTTAACAACGGTAAACTAATCAAATGTTATCTCTAATCATCTTAACTCATTGATGTTAAAGTTATTTGCATCGTAATATTTATTCTATTAGTATTAATTAGAGTACAGTCAGGCTCACTAAAAATGCATCTCTCATGACTAGTGATTCGTTCATTTGTAATATTCTTTTTGTATGTAGGTCCACATCAGTAGCATCTGGAGAAATTATTGAAATCTTAGAGAAATGCATTTAAATAGCACAGTTTTAGAATCATAAATAAATATTACTAATCAAAGTGATTTTCACTTATATTTGCGTGAGAAAAAAACCCAACAAATAAGCTGGATGGATTTTAAAGAAGAAATAAAATCAAAACAAATACGTTCAAGCTCTTACTTCCGATATAAAGATTCTATATATTCAAATTGCTCATACAAACGCAATTATTTAGTGGAATTTCTGATTTTCAAAATCATGTTTTCATAATTAAATTGGCCGATTATTGATTGTATTCTTTTATTACATGTTAGGCCAACTTTAGTCCAAGTACCTTAAAACAATTTCTAAGAACAGATACCATGCGTCAAAAATATTTAGTATGTTTTCAGAACTGGTGACATGGTTTATCATCTGAAAAATAGTGGAACTCGGCAGTTAAAAAATAACGTATCTACCCCTATATTCTAAATAATAGAGTTAATACAAAATTTTTAAAAAAATTAATGAACGTCTGATTCTCCCAATTTGATTTTTTGTCTGCTTCCAAAATATGTTCATTCTTTGTTTCTTATTCTGATGTAATTTATCTACATGTAATAAGTAGTGTTGCGATAACCACAGAATAATGACGTGTTCCAACAAATATTTACCTAAAATTTACTGTTACTGGAATTCCACTTAACAAACGACCACATAATTACTTCACATAATGTAACGTTTTACATAAACTCACATGAAATTTTAACAATAATACCACCAAAAAATGCGACAAAATTTTGCGAAACTTTTGCTGCTTCAAATCCACTTGAAAATGGCTTTGAGCAGCATTTAAATGACGCAAAAATCAAGAAAACTCTTAGGTAAAGTTAATTATAGCTTTATATAAATAAAATTAAATTATTTAAAGTGGTGTGTTATGTAATAGCATTATATGCATTTTACTTAATTTTGAACAAACTGGATTAAAACAGTAAAACTGAAACAACATTTGAATGTAAGATGTGGGAATAAGTATACTGTATTAGGAGTAAACTGCCCAATGTTTTGTTTAAAGTAAACTTTATTATAAAATTATCGTTACTAAATTTTTGGAAAAAGTACTAATTTTTTAACAAAATTGTCTTAACCATGTTTAGATAATCAAATATTATATCTGTACAGCTCAAATCCATTATGTTAAATTCATATAATTTTATTACCAATATATTGTCCTATTAATGTTAATTAGAGTACAGTTAAAGTCAATAAATTTGATGTATTTATTATTGGTGTCACAATAATAACAAGGACCGAGGCATCAGTGAGTTTCAAGCCGAAAGGAGCGTCTCTTGCTTTTGAAGTGGCGCCAAATAGAGCCAAGGATACGACTTAGCTACTCATTCATCACATTCGCTTGCACAGCCCCTTTTTATAGGGTGCTCATTCATACACCTAAGAGATAAACACAGAAGAAGAACCTTGCCCGAACCGGGATGCCCAGCTCAGGGGGAAGACGCACTGCCCCAACGCAAGCTATAAATATTTACTTCTTATGACAAGTGATTCGTAAAACGAGCGAAACAAAAATTTAAAGGCATGAATCCTTCATCAAGTGATATTTCTTAAACGAATGACAGTCTCATTTGTATTATTCTTTTTGTATATTGGCGTCGATCAGTGACAACATTTGCATTTAAAATGGTTTTCCAAGGGATACATTGCAATATGTAATCTAAAAGAATTCCAGAAAAGTATTTTGGATTTTTAAACATCATAAGCGCATTTTTACAAAATGACTACAATATCGTTTTGACCACAATATATGATTAACTCTGAGCCAGTACCCGCAGTAGTATTACTCTCGACATGGAGGACTTTGCGACCACAACAGATTTAACCAGCGCTAGCCGCCACACACTCGGTTAATATCTTGGCCGGTGAGCTTAGAACTCGTAACCTAAGGAGTACGAGTCCAACGCTCTACCAAGCAGGCCATTCTGGCCAAGCTAAATGCTAACTGAAATACTGTAAGAAGGGGTTTCGTTTTATTTTAGTATTTTAGTATAAATTTATTGTAGTTTTTTAAGTATAAATTTATAGTAAAATTAATTAAAACAATGAAAAACAAAAACTACACTCACAAAAATTACCTGACCAAAATTCTTTGTAACAATTCTTCATTTAAATTTCTATAAACATCCACCAAAGAAACAAATTAAAAATTGTTCTTTTTTGACAATTTTTTCAAATTTGGATGCTACACTACAGAAAAAGAATAAGAATTTGATATTTAAAAGTAATAGATTGTCAGAAAGCAGCTATATTCAAATCCAATCCATTCCAAAATAAAATAAGAATGAAATTTAGAAAAAATGTAAAGCAAAAAGTACACTCGTAAATTCAACCTTAGAATGTTGGCAAAAAGCAATCCATACAAAGTCCCACAACTATTCTCCTGTAATTCGGACACTTCACTCTGTATTTATGAACTTTTAATCCTATCTTGTTCATTACGACGTGATCTTTGTCTGAAAGATTCTTAAACCTGTCGTTCTGTCATCGATTATTTCATTTTAAAATCGATACGGCACGACTTGGATCCAACATTAGAACTATTGTGTGTTTTTGATCGTTCATTTTTTGTATAAAAATTTTTCAAACCGATGCAAGAAACTCATTTCCTTGAAATCTTATAAACCGTGTGTTTATGTTCCAAGAAGAAGTCGAAGTGTTGCCAAATGACTATTAATAATTTCGGCTTCCTCTTGAGTCAAAGTAGAATTTATATAGAGAGAGATATTCAATAAATGCATTTAGTCATTTTTAATTTCAGTAATTTCATAATTGACTTAAAGTGGATGAAAAAAGATTTGGTATAGTAATATATCCGCCATTCAATGTCAAATATCTAGCCAACATCATAATATCAGATGCCCAAATTTCAATGCTCAGCTTTTGCAATTTTTTAAAAACTCGAACGGACCATCACCTTTCATATTTGGCAATACGCCATATGTTCAATTGTTTGCTTTTTGAAAGTTTGTCAAATTTTATGTACACATTTTAATTTATTTTTATGTACATTAGTACATGATCCGTTGCTGATTCATTTATATTGATCTTATTTTAACACCGATTTGGGGCATCTTAATGAAAACCACGGCTTATGCCCCAGGAAAATACAAGCAAATCTAAATTGAATAAAATTAATATGTGAAGTCCTAGAGACAAAAACTACATTTTGATTCCTAATTAATTATCTTTATTTCGAAGATTACTGCGATGATAGAAATCTTCGAAGCATGGAAGAAAGCAAAGAAAGCCAGCGTAAAGCATACTTTATAACTCCTTGCGAAACTTTGACTTCATTTATGATGTTAAATACAGTCGACGTAAATGATTAAAAATCACTTATCAGTCACTGACTTCTAAGTTTTGAAGCTATCCAAAAACGTACCGATATATTACCGGTATTTAATTAATTTTAGTTTATGCATTATTGATTTTAATAATTAAAAGCAGCTAGCAGTTTCCCCCCTCAAATTTTATAACGTTTCAGATTTATTTACTTGAAAACTTGCTTTTAATTCATTATTTTTATTCATTAAGCTTTTAATTCATCATTCTGAAACAACCTTCTTTAAACCAAAACCTGTCTGTTGCTGGAAGGTTAAAAAAATTTTTTTACAGGAAGATACAAAAAGCTGTCATGAGAGCAGCTTGAAAAAAAAAACAATGGAAAATTTCGGTGTCGAACGTAGCCCATAAAAATTCTATTGGTTTTCTTCATATTTATTCTCTAAATGATTCGGTGTTTTCAGTTCCCGAATTTATCATGAAATCAAAAAAAAGCATTTTTATTCAATTAAAGGTATAAAATATAAGCTATACATTGCCGTTACCGTCTGATGGGATTGCTTTTTTTTTAGTGTTCGCGAGAGCAAATCCTATGAATCTTCTCTTGGGAATCACTCGAATCCTGTGAACCACATGAAAATATTTTTATTCTGTTTCACGTCAAGAATTAAAAAAATTCCTGCCGTTTAAAATTTTTTTGTGTTTTAAGTTCCAAACAAAATGATTAAAAGCCTAATTAAAAACTGTACTAGAACATAAAAATATAGCCATTAACCGAATTTCTGTCAAATCCATAAGTTATGGAGGAGAATCCGGGTACGATTATAATTTAACCGCTTCTTGGCACACTTTTCAAAAATCGCCAACTCACCAACCATGAACCATACACAAGAGTAGTCAACTCTTCCGGTCAAGAAGAAAGATAAGCTAGAGTTGCCATTATAAAAGAACGGGGCCATGCATTCGCGTATTTCCACCAACTTGGCGAAGAATGGGGTTAAAAACACTTTACCTGTTTCCGTCGTAAAAATAAGAGCATACATTTGCTGGTAAAGCGACAGCCTTTTCAGAATATGCTGAAACAGTAGGTAATGATGAGCATTATATAAAAGAAGGATTCTTTAAGGGCAAAAACTTTACACACCAAAACTTCTAAACGCTAATTCCTGTTTATTTTTCTGACTAATTGTAAGCTTATGTCCCACACCTTTAGATGTGCTTCTTATAAAAAAGAGTATACAGTAGATAACGAGTTAAATGGGCCGGGACGGCCTGGTTGGTAGAGCGTTGGACTCGCACTCCTTAGGTTACGGGTTCGATGCTCACCGGCCAAAAGAATCCCCGAGTGTATGGCGTTTGGCGCCCGTTAAATCTGTTCGTGGTCGCAAAGTCATCCATATCTAGAGTAATATCACTGGGGGTACTGGGCCAGGAGTGATCGTTCCCTGCTCCAGGTCTAAATTACGATCTGAGATGAATGAATGAATTTGCATGAATGTAGTCCGCCCCCTAAAAAGGGTTGTGACGTGAGTGTAGCTAAGTCGTACTCTTGGCCCTAGGTGGCGCTACTTGTAAAACAAGAGACGTATATTTCCGGCTTAAAATCTGCTGATGTATCAGCGGGGCTTGTCCATGGTAAGTGCTATAAGTAACAACAACGAGTTAAATCATCATAAATATGTGCGAGTATTATTTTTCCGGAATAGAACACATGATTATATTTTGCAAAATCCTAAATATATTTATATATTAAAAAATTATTTTATTTCAGTTGTATTTATAAAAAATTTCAAACACAATTACCCACATAGCGCCACGACAGAAAACGGATGCAAAAACTTAGTGCATACATTTTCACATTTTTACTTTACGGCTACTAATTGTTTCAGAGATTCTTTTAGGTGACGCTAAATTAGTTTGAACCTTACTAATGATGAAAAATAATAATGAATGTATCGTGCAGATTCAATGAAGTGTTATATGACGCTTAAATATTCAATTCTATCTAGACTTCATTTTTCATTTAGCGGAACTCAACTGGAATGAAAGGCACATTTGATGTAGAAAGATTCAGCAAGGTCAAGCCTTTCACAAATCAGTCTGGATCATCTTTAAAAGTTGTATTGTTAAATATTAACACAAAATGAAAAAAAATTATATCGTCCAGCTGAAAAACAAAGTTAAAAAATACATAGGCAAGTTAAAAAAACAAAGACAGACTCATTATCAATTAGTTAATATTTTAAACTTAAATTCAATCTTCAGACGAACATACTGAAATTCTGGAAATTCATTGAATCATAAATATTGAATGATAATAGAAGGGACATTGGCATTTTTATATGCTTTCAAGGGAAAAAATTCTGAGAATCATTTAAAATAGTTTTAAAATTGAAATAAATTCAAAAGTCATAGAATCGGAACCTTTCTTCTAAAATAAAATTTAAAACACCTGCTGAAGTAATTTACACAAGTTTTTGGAATTTTTGATAATTCCTTTTTAGTTTCATACGGTTTCACATAAACATTTCTCTTCTATTATAATTCATATAACTAATTTTCATCCACGTATTACACTTTATTTCAGACACTAAACCAGTTTCTAATCAACGCAACAAAACCTACGTTAGCACGCTTTTTTTAAAAAAAAATTGTGAATTTTTTTTCTTCAAAACTAAAGACTAGCTTTAGCTTTTAAAAACTTGCTATACAGTATTTGTTTCTAAATATTATTTTAATTCGCCGAATTTGATTTTTCTTTTGTCTTCAAAAATTACATGCATCTTGCAAGTCGAGCCTTGGGAACAATTGCAAAGGGTCGAGTACCTACGTCACTGATACCACCCAACAACGATAATCAGAGTCACAGTAAGGTATGCATTGCAGGAACCTTGAAATTAGGTAATATTTCTATATAAGTGAAGACGCTCGTAATCCACCAAGCATCTTTTCAACAACACTTTCCACAATATACAAAACACATCGGAAGACATCCTAAGAATATTTATGTATATCATTGTTTTTAAAATTTGTAGTGGTATTAACCATCAACACAGTTATGAAATTGAATTTCGAGATCTGCTAATAACAATACTATGATAATGCTATATGTGACAGTAAATAAATTAGGAGATCTGTACCTGAAAAATTGACAATAACTTTTTAAAAAAAGTGTTAGCTGGAGGTAATTTTTTTGCATAAATATTTACAGCAATATTCTTGAAAACTTGTTGAGTTTGATGCAAAGCAAATGACATAGACGAGAGATTATATTTAATTATTTCTTTGCAAAAAAAACTATGAATGAAACATAGCAGTTGCTTTTGAAAACGCCACGTGAACATATCCATCGAAAAAGTTCGCAGATGTGGTTTCATCGAATTAAAGATCAAGGTTTCACAGTACTAGAATAAGAATACAGTAAACCTAAAGAAAAGCCAAGATGCAGATAATGGGATTTTCCGCGTTGAAGGTATTTCAAAATATAACTGAAATTCAGGGTACTTGTGAACGTTACACATCTATGCTTTATGAATTGCGTACAAAAATTGGATATTAATTAGACAACCGGAAATTTAAACCCGCATTGATTAAGGAAAAGCCTATTAATAGTGGAAAAGTCACAAGAAAAATTCCTTCGAATAAAATAAATTTTATTTCCATTTTTGTATTGTGTTTCCACAACTTTATAAAAGATGGAATGAATAGAATAAACTTAAGTAATTGAAATCTTAAAAAACTTCTGGATGTAATGAAACCGCTTTTGTCATATTTAATTCTCCCCTCTTTGAAAATTCGTTAATCAGATATAAAAAAATGACCATTGCATGCTGTGTAGAAGATAAGGGCAGATTCCTAATCAACAGACTATTCATTTAAAACTCAATTCAATCTTTAGAGAAACAAATTTAAATTTAGCTGTTAATTTAATCCGTTGTTACAATAAACTTTACATAGTATGCATTTTGATATATCTAAAAGCAAATAGTTCGTTAAAATTTTATATTTTAATTAGGAACTAAAGTTAGGAACTAAAGTTTTGTTCAACCTTAAATATACACTTATGTTCAAAGTGATTTTTGATTTTTTTTCTAATAAAATTCAGAAAATAATTTGCTGTACTTTAATATTCAAATAAATTTAAAAGAAAAATTTTCACGTTCATGTTCCGAAAAAAAAACGAAAAGAAAACATCATAAATTTTAGGTTATCATGTGGGATTATTAATATTTATAAGTCATTATTTAATTAATTTATGTCATTAACCAAACTGAACAGATTTGAAACTATTACGAGACTTCTCTATCTGTCTCTATTCATCTCTATCTCCCTATATATATATATATATATATATATATATATAACTTTAAATTAATTTTTTTTCATGCAGACGAAGAAAGTTTTCCAGCCCAACCGATATTCGGAAAAAAAAACAACTATGGTCTTTTAAAAACGCATCTGCTTTCATAAAAGCATTCGCTGTAACCATGCAATACTGGTAAAATCAGGTCAACCTCTTCAACACGCATCTGCTTTCAAAGAAGCGTACATGATAAAACTGTAATAGTGATAAAAGCATATTAAAATATTTTTTGCTTTTAAATTTTGGGGTCAATAAAACCTCCCCACCAAACAGTATCAGATTCTCACATGATAAAAAAATGCTGTCAAAAGTATTTAATAAACAAACTTACTTTCTGAAAAATTTTCAAGTGAATCGCTTTTACATAATATTGTTACTTACCTTTTTCTCCTACGCTTATTTATAGAATTAATTTTCCTCAATTTATTGATTTTTAATCAAAGCTTTTGAAAAATATTTCAAGTTAGAAAAATAATTCATTTTTAATATTATTTAAAAAATATTTTATCCTTTTTTTTCAAGAGTGGCAACAATTATTGCGCTATAATCAGCAACGTTTAGATAAAAATTCACTTATAACTCGTTAACTTTTAAGCTAAGACAGCTAACTAAAAACCTTAGTAGATTAAGCAGGAGACTAATTCTCAAACTCATGCCCCTCTAAAATTATTGAGCGGCACTTTAATGGATTAAATTATGTAATAAATTTTACCGCAAAAAATACAAATAGATTTTAAAATTATATATAAACAAGTTTTTTTTTACATTTTAGCGGTACATAGTTCAATTCAATGATGTTCAAATTGGTTTTTTTTTTAAATTTTTAATAGACTTAATCACAGCATTAAATAATTCATAAAAGGCACTTGTATTGTCTGTGGATTTGTAGCAAAAGTAATAGCGTAACGGCCAGAAATTTAAATTTTTGTTCTATTAAAATGTATTCTGAGAAAATAGAAAATAATTATTGAAAGAAAATCTCTTGTGAATTTCTCTTTTTAATGTACAAATTATATAAAAAAAGGATTTAGTTTTTAAAAGAATCTGATTCGCATGAATAATCTAATTTTCAGCATTGAAAATGATTTCACGCATTTTTAAAAGATGGGTATTTTATAAGAACGAGAATAATGAATTTGAAGTGCAGAAGAAACTTTTAAAAATCAGTAAGTGGCCTGTGATCATCAGCTCAGTAATGAAATTTAATTGTTAGATATGCTGATTAGATTACTATCATGAGAGTGAGAAAAACATGTCTTGATTAATTAAAACTATATTTTGAGTTGACTGAAAAAATGACCACGACATGCTGTCTAGAAGATAAAAGTAGATTCTTAATCAATAAATTAGTACATAAAAACTCAATTTAACTCAGAGAAACACATTTAAATTTAGCTTATTCCTGAAACCTGATGTCTTTATTTTCGTTACATAATCAACCCCCAATGAAGAATTTCATATTGAAATGTTGTATATTTATGCAAACATAAATGATGACTCATAAACAAAGTTATTTTCGATTTTTTGTATGATTTAAAAAATTAATGAATTAATATTTAATATAGAATAAAATTTTTTTAAAAATAATTTGTGCTGCTTTAAAATTGGAATAAATTCAAAACAATCATTTCACATGGTTTTTCCAAAACAAATACAATTATAAGTAACGCATAAAAATGCGATGATTTTCTTTGCTTTGCATATTGTTAGTGCAATCGCTTTTGCATAATTTTGAAAATAAATATCTCTATTATTTTATAATTTATTAAACAAATTTTTATCTGGCTGTCTATTTTTATTTCAAGTTTGTAAAAAGTTTTTAGGAAAGAAAGAAAGCCTGCATAAATTTGCATTTCATAATTTTTTCTTCTAAACCGGCGACATTGATTATGTTAAAAATATTTGAAATTAAGATTAAAAGTTACTTCCCGTAATTTTTAAGTAAATACAGCTATTTAATATCACTTTAGACAACCGGAAAAGGGCAATATACAGATTTCGAAGTAGTGCATTTCAAAGATGATTATTAATGACAGTCGGTATTTATTAAACAAAAAAATATGCATTTCAGAGAATATGCTTTTACACAATCGGTGATTATTAATCACAAAGTTGTGTATTTCAAGATGATTATTAATCACAAAGATGCGCATTTCAAAGATGGGTATTAAATACTAAGAGAATCCGCCGTGCATATGAGTTGTATGAAGAATCATTGTTGCTGCAGTCCACAGAAGATAGTTTCAGCTAATTTTGTAGGTCTGCCTGCTGCTCGTTGCCTGTGGTGAATGTTTGTATTCCTGGCCAGTGTTTCTATTGGGCAAAGAAATGAAAATCTGAGGGAGCCAGTTCAGAACTGTATGGTAGGTGATCCAAATATTATCATCCAAAATGCCCCTGGAGGATCTTTAAAGCAGCTGCAATGCGTGGCCTCGAATGGTCACGAATATTCCTCTTCCCTTCTTCTGAACTGTCCTTGAAAGACTATGAACAGTCTTACTAGTCGAAGCTGCATTGACAGTTGTGCCATCTGGCACGTGCTGAACAAGATCATCGATTGACACTGGCTTAATTACATGGTCGCATGCGTCATGAACATCTGTGCATCCAGCATCAAAGTCCCTGTCCTATCTCCGAACTTTGCTGTCACTCATGAAGTAACTCCATACACTTCACTCATTCGTCTATGAATTTCAATTTTATTGCTTTTTACAGCAGGCAGAAATCGAATGAAAGAACCCAACCCAAAATTTGGTGGAGATTCTATTTTTCGAAGCATACTTGCATGTGCTTCCTACGTACTCAGAAACGACAACACCGAATTGACGCGTTTCCCTGACTAACTACAGACACAGCGTAAGGCGTCTGCCCACAGACTTAGTGGAATTTCAAGGAACGTTTCCTTTAGTGACCCATCGGACCTCGAAAAAAATAGCCCCCTCCCTTCCTAGTTTACCTTGTTTTCTAATGTTTTATCGTATACTAGAAAAAATTTTCAAACATTTTGTCAAAAACAAAATTTTTATAAAAAACGTTAATCACTGAATTAAAGTAACATAATTTAAATCATTTTCAGAAAACCGTTTAACTTGATATGGGAAGCTCCTTTCCGATTGCCGTAAATGCTTACAGCGACATTCATCGGGAAATTTTGAAGTTCGATTCAGTGATTTCATTTCGCAATTTCTTTATCGAATAATAGGGTTAAAAAAGAAGAGAAAAATATACCAGGTTGGTTTTTTTCTTGATTGGCGACTTGAATTAACATTTTTAAATCGGAACGAAAATATGCAGAAGAGTCTTTTGAAATTTAAAGTCCTTTTGCAGCACTAATACAAAAACGTGCAGTTTTTAAAAATATATCTAGCTATACAAAATTCTGTGTATTTCTTGCATAGTATTAAACATCTATATTTTTATTTTTGTTAAAGAATCCCCAATGAAGAATTACACATTCTTTAAATAAACAAATTCTTGCATTCTATTCTAGAAACGTCCTGCATTTACATTAATTATAATTTTCCTAGAATTTTAAGAGACCATATCATATCTTGGCTCATACAGAAATCTTGTATTAGTTAACCATACATAGATACTTATGAAGTAATAAAATTTGAATTATATTGGCAGTATGTTTTTGAATTCTATTGAAGTCTAAATTTGAATTGTTTTGAAGGAAAAAAGGAATAATTTTTTCCTTCATTTTAAGACTAAATTATTAAGTGTCATCAGTCCCCCAATTTATCGTGAAATAAAAATAGGTCTTGTATTTGTTGTGAGAGTATCATAGTCCAGGTAACATCCGCCGGGTAAGAGTGTCTCTCCTGTCCAGGGGCTATGTTACTCAACTACAACACAGACGTTGCGAGTTCCGTCTTAACTCTCCACATTTATTCAAAATGGTGATCCTCGACCTTGAATAGACAGCTTTCGTTCGCAGCTTCGAAGAACTGTTGTGGCGTCCTACAGCGGCAGCAAAAGTAGTCAGATGCATTAAATACAGCAGTCAACATCACCAACAACTCAAACATGCTTGGTGAAATGTATCCTTCGTCTCACTGATAGGAGAATATGTACTGGAAACCTCATAATCCAGATAACAAAAATCGGACATGAGTGTTACTTTTGTCAAATGGCTATGTAATTCGGCTACAAAGAAAAAGTCACGAACTGAGTCCTCATTAACCATTCACCCACATATTCATTTAAAGTTTAAAATATATAAGCTTTACATTGTAGCTATCGTCAACTGGGACTGCAGTGTTTTCAGTGTTTATGTGAGCGAATACAGTGAATTTTTTTTCTTTAAGTCATATTGTTAAAGTGTTATATAGAATTTAATAAAAAAAATTCCAGCCGAAATGTAAAGTAAAAAAAAATCGTCACGCTAAAAAATAAAATATAAAAAAAATATTTCACTGACAAACCAAAAGATAAAGATGGATTACTTATAAATGTGTTAATATTTTGAAATTAAATTTAATTCCCCAGATGACCATGCTGAAATTGTGCATAGTCAAGAAACCATAAATGATGAGTACTATTCAGAAGGAATTTGGCATTTTTGTATATTTTCCAGGAAAGAAATCGGAGAGCAATTTGGCTAAGAATTAAAATAAAAATGGATTCAAAACTAAATGGCTCGCGTTTTAGCTTCTAAAAAAGTATCTGCTGAAGTAAGTAATACAAGATTAATTTTTTCTAGAAATTTTTTTACTTCATTTTTCATTTTCTATTTTTATACTTCATTTCCGTAAGTTTTAAATAAAGATTTCTCTTCTATTGTATTTTATATAATCAAAACTGGAAACATCACAACCTTTCAAAAACTTATAATATAAAAGTTGTTAGATAAAGGAGATTCCAATCAACCAATTTGGATTTTTTTGTGTGTGTGCGACAATCAAAGTTATTTATTATATAAAAATGCACGTGCATTTTGAAAGTCGGACCTTCAGAAAAATTGCAACATGTAGTGTTTTTACAAGTAATCCAATCCATTTTTTTATTAACTGTTTATTTTCATTTGCTTAACGTAAAGCAAAGGGAAACAAACTCGCACGAAGTAACTACATGCTTGTATGAAATCAACAACACCAGTATTGTACTTTTATTTCAAGCAACTAACGACACTTTTGATTACATAAGCATCGCTGTAATGATGCGTTACAACAAGGATTCCGTCTAACAAAAGCACCCAAAAATAAATAAATATATGTAAAATTATTTTTAAGAATAATAGTGGAATTTAATATCAAAATAGGAATGGAATTTAATTGCGAGGTCTGTTATTTAAAATACTAAAAAAAAAGTTGGTAATGTCCTTTTTTTTTTGTGCAGTTAAAACTTATTTTAGTGTAAGTGATGTTTTCGTTAAGTGGTTAAGGTTTATTTTAGTACATTTAAGTTTCAATACATTAAAACAAAAGTCATTTAAATGTAACCTGTTGGAATTGGTAATAAGAGTAAACTCCATTCTGTTTTGTTTGATTGAAACTTTATTCTAAAATAATCGTTGTTAAGATATAGGAAAAAAAAATATAAAACTGGTTTTAAATAATGAAGAAAGTGAAGACGAAGTAATAGCAGTACCATATTAGCCTATTAAATAAAAATTATATTTAATTAAAGTCGGGTATTTTGCAATAGCATTGTATGCATTTTATATAATTTTCAATAAACTAGATTAAAACTGTAAAACAAAAATAAAATTTGAATATAAGCTATGGGAATTAGTATACTGTAATAAGAGTAAACTGCCTAATGTTTTTTGATAAATTTTATTCTTAAATTATCGTTCGGCCTTAATTGCTTTATTTTCCTTGTACGTTGGCATCCATCAGACCAAACACTTTTTAAATTCACAGTTAAAAATTTTCAAGTTATTAAACTTATTCCATGTGCATGAAAACCATTTGTAGAATGAGTAACCACCATAGAGCTGGTATATAATTAGAGGGTGCCAGTCATATCTTTCTTGTCTCAATATCCCTACGCATTATAACCACGTGTTGTGTGAGGAATCTCAGAATAAAAATATCATTTTTGGCGACGTATCCCAAATCTCGGCAAACTCAAAATATGTCGCGGAATCTTTTGCTTTCTGCCATTGTAATTTCCGGTCGATTTTCATTTTCTGAAAAGTTTATTTTTTCTTTTCTTATTTAGAAATTATTATAAGCAAAGACAAGTAAACTGATTTCGAAGATAATTTTTCGTTTTCAAAACATGAATATCTTAATTTGTTGACTTAAATCATGTTAAATTATTTGCTTGCTTTTTTTAACATTAATTAAAAGTAATTATTTTTCTTCTTTAAATAAACATCTTATTTCTTTCCCTTACCTAAAAACATCTTTGTATTTTACATTACATATTCAAATACTTTCTGTTATTATCTCAAAAAGATAATAAAATACCTTTATAAAAACAGATTATAAAAGTGACATAAGTATTTTCCTCCTTCATAATACTGTGCTTAAGCATATATCAATTGCTATCCATGTTATTAGAGAGAGAAATTATAAAATCTTATATTATATATTATAGACATATTTAGAGATTTTATTTATTATTGCAATTATTCTTTAAAGCTTAAAACCGGTCGGAAACCTTTTCTAATATCAATTATCTGTTGATTCTTTGTATAAAAAGAAATACCCGAAAATACTTTTATTGTGTCCCAATAAAAAGATTAAAAGAATTGCTCAGAGATTACTTAATTAATTTCGAAAGTTTGAAAATCCCTAATTATCTTAATTCTACATAATTATTATTCTGTAGATTGCTCATTTTAGTAATTTTAGTAAATGGTGGTAAACAAAATTTTTTTAAAAGGAATTTAACAAAGCTTTTGTTAATCCATTTCAGTCAAAGCTACTTTGTTATTATTTATTAATTGTATGGTGATGTAAATCAAATTTTAGGTCGTTGATTTTAATAAAAATAAAAATTAACTTAATTTTAATTAATAAAAATTACCCTTGGTTAACAATTGTAAATATATTCTTTTGTTTTAGTTTTATGAGCATCTGGATGTGTATCATATTTAAATCAATTTCTTTGAATATAAAATTCACAATTCTTGTCCAATCGATCTTTATTGAAATTAACTTCTGATGAAAGCAATAAAACAATTATATTCATTACTCCAATTTCTTTACAGATTAAAAATAACAAAAAAAAAAATAGTTTTGGCCATGGATGAGCAATAAAATGTATATCAAATAGCAAGATCTTGACTCTTATTTTGTTAGGGTTTTACATTAATTGGAAAATGCTATATAATTCTAAATTATCATATTAACATTAGACAAAAACATGTATTATCAAATTAAAGTTAAAGAATGTTAAGTTTTTTAAAAAAAATACAGAGTATTTGGTGTGACCATCAACAAATTTTCAGTGGCTAAATAAAGCTTATGATTCAGTTAAGAACATCTTTCTTATAATAATAATAGGAACCACAAATTATCACACCAAATAATTGTTAAATGAAACATAAAGAAAATAAAATTTTATTTTAAATTACAATTTCTCCACATAATTCAAATATTTTTATTTAAACTTGGAGCATTAATTAGAACAACTATTAAGAGCTACCCTGAAAAAAGAAATAGATTTCAACTATCTCGGCCTAAAAATTATAATTACTATAAATAATTGATCAAAAATTATATTAGCATTGGATTTTCAACACCAATTGATGATTCGAAGCCAATTGTGACACCGCAAAAAGCTATAATTTCCCACACCAGTTGGGAACACAAATACAAATTAGAAATTTTTAATTTCCTTTATTCTGTATAATTTTAATTCGAAAGTACTTCAAAATGAATCAGAAAATTCTATTAATTAATCATGTTTAATTTTAAATACATCAAACATTATGAAAATAAACAGAATCGTTTGAAATAATCGGCTGAAAACATGTTAAGCCTAACCCCATTACTGTTGGAAACAACAAACTGAATTCGTTATTTATTTGGCGACAGGGATACTAAGATTTTTGGCGAGAAAGTTAGTTTTTAATTAATTAACCAAAATTATGAATTAATATTTAAAAAAAACTGAATTAATATCAAATGTAATCCACAACAAGTTTTAAAAAATTTAGTTGAACTTGATTGGGTGAATAAAAAGTATTTTTATGTAATAATCTTTATATAAACTCTTGCATTGGAGTGAGAAAATCACGCCAAGCTTTCAGCCAACCGCTTGCAACGCATTCAAGCTTAAAATAAAGCAAGTAGAAAATATAATGCAGTTCTATCAGTTTAAATGAACCTTAATGACAAGTTGAATAAATTAAATACAATAAGTAAACCAAACTATGAAATATTATTCAGTTATAACAACAAAATCACTGAGTGATCCTGGCTACAAAATTTTAAAATGAATATAAATAGAATACATTTTATTGTATATACCAGTGAAATGACACAGAATTGTTCGTAGAAGCTTTTTCTTTGCATTCAATTGCACAGCAATTGTTAACCAGGGCTTAAATAAGCTTTAAAATTGAACAGTTAAAAGCAAGAAAATATCTCCCATTGAAATATAATGGGGAATGGATAATGCAGTTACAGTGAATACAGATTCTATACACACAGCACGTGTTTCTATCTTGCCCCACTGCTTAGTAGGGTTGCACTCACTCTATTAGTATACCAGCTCTATGGTAACCGCGTGTAATAAGATGTAATAATTTTTTGGAACTGGTAACATATATAATCTTAAACATGTTAGAAGTCGGCTGTTAAAAAAAATCACTTATATTCATTTATATTCTAAATAATAGATTCTGTACAAAAACTTTCAATAGTTTTAATGAAAGTCTGATTCGCTCAATTTGATTTTTTGTCTGCTTCCAAAATATGTTCATTCTTTGTTTCTTATTCTGATGTAATTTATCTACATCTAAAAAGTAGTGTCATGATAACCACAGAATATGACGTGTTCCAACAATTATCTACCTAAAATTCAATGATACTGGAATTCCACAGAGCAAACGACCATACATTCACTTAATATTTCAACAGTGAGCCCACCAAAAAACGCAACTAAATTTCTCGCAACATTTGCCGCTTCAAAATCACTTAAAATAAGGACTTTGAGCAGCCATTTAATGACGTAAAGCTGGGACTAATAAATACTGCAGAGAATTTATAGCTGGACATAAATAAAACTCCTAATTATTTAAAGTGGTGTTTTATGTAATAGCAGTATATGCATTTTATTTAATTTTCGAAAATTATACTAAAACAGTAAAACAAAAATGAAATTTAAATGTAAGACGTAGGGATTTGTATATTGTAATAAGAGTAAACTTCCCAATGTTTTGTTTAGTTAAAACTTTATTTCAAAATTATCGTTATTAAAATATAAGAAAATATAGAAATTTTTTAACAAAATTGTCTTAAATATGTTTAAATAATCTAATATTGTATTTATGAACCTTAATCCATTTATTTTAAATATATTTAATTTAATTTGCTACGCATTGTTCTATTAATGTTAATTATATTGCAATCTAACTCAGTAAATGTGCTATTGTTGTCAGTGGCACTTGACAAGGACCAGCTTCGCATAGGCATCAGCGAGTTTAATGCCAAAAGTAGCGTCTCTTGCCCAGAAGTAGTGTCAAATATAGTTTAGAAGGTTAGCGAAAAGCGCTAGGCCCGAACTCCGTACCTCTTGGTTAGTAGTCCAGTACCAAATCCGTTGGGCCTAAAGTGCACTTCGGTCCGAGAGATGTTGGCTGGTATATATAATATGGATAGCATTCACCACAATAGCCAAGAGTACGACTTAGCATCCTCATTCATCACAATCGCTTGCACAGCCCCTTTTTATAGGGGAGAACATTCATACAACTATGAGATAAACACAGAAGAAAAACCCTGCCCAAACCGGAACTCTAACCCTGGGTGTCCAGCTCAGGTTGAAGATGCACTGCTCCTACTCTTATTTGTATTATTCTTTTTGTATATTAGCGTCCATCAGTGATAGCATTTACATTTAAAAACGTTTTCCAAAGGAATCTTTGCTATATGTAATCTAAAAGAATTCCACATAAGAATTTTGGATTTTTAAACCACATAAGCGCTTTTTCACAAAATGGTCACAATATCGCTCTATAACATTAAAGCGATGAAGCCTAAGAGCTTCAAAGGGATAAACCTTCTTAACCTTTCACTGATTTCCTCGAGAAATTTTGTCTCTGATCTCTTAATGACATTAAATTAATTAAATGGCATCGATAGAAGATTTCGGCATTACAATTTTAAATGTGCTTCGCATGTACATAATTAATATTTAGATACAGCGGTGCAAAATTCACCAAATGAACAATGAAAACTTGTTAAAACATGATTCAAACTTAACGGTTTTTGAAAGTATTGGAAAAAAAAGGGAAACTACGACTTTTAAAGACGAAAATTCTAATTTAAAAATGCAAGTACTCAATTTTGGACTGAATTAAGCCTCCCTAAGACAGACTTCATTATACTATTTCAGCAACTTCAAAAGAAACTGCCAAACTCAAAGTTAAAAAGAAGTTAACGAACCTTCATTAATTAGATACAAAAAATTGTAAATAAAACATCAGAAATTAAAAATAGTGGTGTCAAAAAATGGGGTTACTTATTAATATATCAGAGCTTGGTTCGTATTAAATAGTTTTGTTAAAAAGGCGATTAATTAGAGATGGTAAATTAAGTATGACTTATTAAAATATGTCTGATTATTAAAGAGTGTTACACTTTATTCAAATTATAAGAGAGAGTTATAGCTTCTTTTTCGTTTTCTTTTCAGTTTACGACAGATTCGTTCAACAAATAGTGTTAATGATAACTTTTACTGAGATTATTGGAAAAATGCATATCTGATGACCTTGGTTAAAGACAGATAACTATTTTGAAACATTTGTTGCTAAAATACATATTAATTAATCTCTTTTAAAATACTGCATTTTTTTAAAAAAAATATGAAATTCCGTTTTAAACTATAATAAGTTTCGGATATTAACCATTAGATCGTATATTCGCAAAATGTCAATCTTCAGTTTAACTGACTGACATTTAAGCATGCGGCATGTTGCGTATTGCGCTAGACCTGAACTGCCAATCTTATGGTTGGTAGCCGAGTAACATATCCGTTAAGCCAAAAGTCCACTTGAGCCCGCAGGATGCTATCTAGCTTATATAACTTTCCCAACATACTTGCCCACTACTAAGTCGGTAATTAGAGGAACGATGTAAATGTGCCAAGCTTTTAATTTCGATCGGATGTTTTGAGGTTTGCTGGTGATGTTAGCTGTTGTATTTTATGCCCCTCGTGGCTCTTTTTGTTGCCAATAGAGGGCGCCACGACAGCTGTAGTATACTGCGTACGATGGTTGTTGGTTTAAGGTCACCTTTGCTTCGGTAACAGAGAACGTTAGGCTGAACTAATTTTATGGTTGGTTGCCGAGTAACATATTCGTTGTGTCAAAAGTGCATGCGAGTCCACGTATATAGTTTCGTGGACTATATACGTGGCCACGTATATAGTTTCACCATTAAGCTATCTAAACCTCATAAAATCTTTAATGACCTCTGATTAATAAATGTCGTTTATTGTTAGTGATTCGATGCTACAATTATAAAATTGTATAAGGTGGGTATAACTAAAGTAAGAATATTTGAATGACTGTAAAAGAAAAACTACT
>JAOUZG010031760.1:0-19151 GCA_026289955.1 Argiope argentata | reverse complement strand
CATCAATTTGTAGCTCATCAATACACTCATTTGCCAAAAAATTAGAAACCTTTGAGATTACCATTTGAATGCGATCTGGGAAAAAAATTTTGATTCATATCTTTTCTTAGCAAAAAATGCTGCTTTTTGCTAATTTTAAAAACATTTTTATGACTTAACTAATAAAGTTTGATTTTATTCACGTTATCTTTTCAATCTTTTTAAGCGAATTTTTTTAAAAAATGTAACTTTTTCCGAACGCTTTTAAAACAGTTCATTTCATTGACGTGGCTGAAATTCATTTCTTTTTTTAAGGTACTTCGTTCAAATTTTTTCAATTAATCAACACTTAACCATAACCTTGTTAGTTAACCAACAGTGATAACCATATAAATTATTTAAGATTTCCATAAAACTTTAGGTTTCTCGATTTAGATTAAGGACACACAGAAACACCCAAACGGAATAAAATGATCTTATTATATTAAAACCGTCAATTATCGAAAGACAGGAATTATATATATATATATATATATATATATATATAGTGAAAATTTATGAGGATAAAGAGAAAATGGGGATGCCATCTATTTAAAGCGAAAAAGAATGAATTATATACAAAAAAAATCCGCGAGGATGTCTTCCAAAAAAAGTAAGTAAAATATAAAACATATAAAAAATTAAACATAAAAAAATAAAACACAATATATTTAGCTTTCCTGTGCTTCAGACTTCTCATGCGATATCATTAATCCTCTCTCATCCAAAGTGTTTCATCATTAGCACAGAAGAAAACACCACAACAGGGAATCGAACCTCGTTTCTTCGAACACGAGAAAGAAACACTAACAACAGCTCCACCGAAGCTGCACGCAAGACTTTTCAAAAATTCTATATTCATTTGATTGATGCATTTACATAAACTAAAAGTGTAAAATTAAAGGATTAACGACTGATTTCGTTACAAATTTACCTTACTTTACTGCAAGAATAATAATCGACTAAACTTTTACTTAAGAAATTCTTATTTTTTAAATTTATTTATATGAAACAAAATATCTTAGATTAAGTAAAAAGATATATAATTTTCAGCTATCTAAAGTGACAAAATATAATTCTTTCATATATTTAAAATGGCAAGAATAAACTCTCTAAATTTATCTAAAAAATGAATAAAATATAATTAGTTTTTCTGAGCTTCACATTAAATTAAATCTAATAATAATCATCTTTCATTTGAGGTTCTCATCATATGCACAGAAGAAATCATCAAATATAGTAATAAAAACTCTCTCTCTCTCAAAACACTGACAGCAGGTCAGCCGAAGACCAAATAAATGAGTAAAACTGTTCAACAATTTCCTATTTATAAAACTCGTGTATTTATATGAACTATATTTGTAAATCTAAATATTAACTGCCTGATTTTGTGATAAATTTACAACATATTACAAATATAATAATTCGGGTGAAATTAAATATGTAAAAAAAATCAATATTTTCGTTTATATAAATGAATCTAACATCATTAAGAAAGTGGAAATATTTGAAGGTCATCTGCCTGCCGCAAATAAAATGGATTAATGTATTAAACATTTTATCAAAAAAAATTCGGAATTCAACTAAAAGTAAGTGAATTCCATCTAAAAAATACGTACTTCCGACAATGAGAAATCATTTAATCATAAATCAATATTTACTCAAAAATTCCTCATTATTAGCCCCGAAAACAATATTGCAATCAAAATACGAAGGAAGTGCACTGACAAAGGCTTTGTCGAAGCTACACGCAGAATGCAAATCTATTCAAACAATACTATTGCTTATATAAAATTGCTTATACCTGAGCAGTAAGTACAAGAATCGTTAATGCCTGGATATGTGAAGAATGTGTTATACTTTGCACCAAGAACAATAATTCTTCTAAAGTTTATATTTGCAACAAATTACGATTTTTTTTTTTTTTGGTTAGATGCAATGAACATTGTGGAGACAGAAAAAAATATAAATACCAGTTTCGTAATTATATCAAAATTTGATCATACACTAAGCTTGTCAGCATTGATTTCTCTAAACTTATCTAAAAATTAAGACATATCTAACATCCCTGTTCTTCATATTAACGATGGCTCGATAAAGATCTTCTCTCATTTGAAGTTTCTCAACATAAGAAAAGAAAAACATCAGCTTGAGGAACATGATATCTACCTTCTAAATTAGGAAAGGATACTTTGAAAATTACTATTTCAACGTGGACAAGCGAGCGCAACACTATTGAAACAAATTAAATTTAAAAAGTCCGGGAACACATAAGAACTGGAAGATTGAGACTAAATATAACACGCGTGAAACCGTGAAGAATTATTCAAACTTTTCACTGAGAACTATAATACGTTTATTTTATAAAAAAGAAATGTTTTAAAGCTTTTTTAATGAAAAAAAAACAATTTTGAGACAGAAGAATATTATGAAAGTTAAATATTTAATACTACAAAACATGAAATGTGTATTAAACTCTTCAAATATGAAATATCTATATTTATTTCAAAAATAAGTAAATTGCATCTATCTTCAAGTGCTTCAAATAGAAAAGCTTTTATTAATCCTTTTTGAGTGGCCTCTCTCATCTAAAGTTTCTCATCGTTACCACATAACAAATCAATGCGACTAGGAATTGAACCACATTCTTTCGAATGCGAAGAGGAGACAGAGTCAAAATGTCTACCATAGAGGATAAGACACTGCAAAACTATGCAAACAAATCATATTTATAAAACCCACGCACATAGAGGAAACTGGAAGATTAAGAAAAAATATAATACTCATAAAATCATGAAGAATTTTTTGCAATTTTCACTCAGAATAATAAAAAGATAAAGTTAGATTTTATAAAAAGAATTTTTTTACAAAAATATCTTTTAATAAAACAAATATCAAAAGAACTCAAAAAAATTATAAACTTTAACTATTTAAGGCAACAAAAATCCAAATTTGTATTAAACGGGATCGGAGATGAAAACTGTAAAAATCTCAAAAAAAATTAAATAAAACGTATTCACCTTCACATGCTTCAGACTAAGAAAGTAATCGTTCATTGTTTTTTCTTATCAATAGTGTCTTATAATTAACACAAAAGCAATCATCGAGACTAAGAATCTAATCCCTTCTTTCATATAATGAGAGATGAATTCACGGGACTTATTGAAATGCATACGACAAAAGTAAGTTGTTTAAACAAATAGTGTGTATAAAATAAGTGCAAATATAAGAACTAGGTGATTAAGACTGAATATCATAAGGTTCTAATTTGAAGTTACTCATCATTAGCGCAGAAGAAAAAACCTCAAATTACAATGGAACTTTTCTCTTTCAAACAGAGAGCAGCAACAGTAACACTAAATCTACCTAACATGGGCCAAAGAAGAAAATCTATTTAAAAAATTTATTTATAAAATTGATGCATTTTCATGAATTACAAAAGTGAAACTAATTAAATATCTTCCGATTTCCCGAAGATTTTATTAAACGCGACATCAAGAACAATAATTAGATAGAATTTAAACTTGAAAAATGGAGGGGTATAATTTAATTTATGAAGATGTTACAAACAGCATAGAGAACGAAATATAATCTGACTGAAATTTGATTTACCTAAATCCACAAAATTTCTATGATGTATTAAAAAGGTTATCAATGTTTTTTTTAATTTGTATATAAAATAGTTATAGTATTTCTAGACTTTCTGTGCTTCAGAGCAAAGAGGATGTATAAATCATCATATCTCATTTAAAGTTCGTCATCATCAGCTCAAGTGAAAACACCAAGATTTAGAATCGAACCTCTACATTTCACATGCGAGGAAGAGACACTGGCAACCAGACTGTTGAAGACGACGCAAAACGCAAAATTATTGAAACAGATCTTATTTATAAAATAGGTATTTATATTCCTAATACAAGATTAAAAAATCTACTATTAATGTTGCGAAGAAATAATTGTATTTCGCAGCATGAGCAATTATTCGAGTGAAGTTCAATTTTATTTTTAAAAAAGCAATTAAAAAAAATATATTAAAAGCAGGCAACTTTAATCTATAAAGGAAAAATACATAAATATGATAACATCAATTATAAGATAAAACAACAAAATATCAGTATTTTGATACAATGATTCAGTAAAATGTAATCAAAACATTTCTATTCAAAATTTTTGAAATAATTTTACAAAATTATTATTAATATAAAAAATTATTTAAAACTCATTTGTGTTTATTTTTTATTTCCAACCCATTGTATCTTTTATAGAATTTTACTTATTGTATCGCAATGTTCGTGAATAATATATATGTTCTGAAAATTTCCTGGGGTAACGTCCAGACAATATCCTCTACATATTAGTTTTAAACAAATTGGAAATATATTTTCTTTCCAATGGTGATTAAAATTATTATGGTTATTAGGTTTTGGACATAAATTATCGCGCAAACAATGAGAAACAATCTGTCCAAAATGAATCTCTCTATCCTTCTTGTTAAGTGAGATTCGACATGACAGCAAATAGCAAAAAAAAAAAATCATTTTCTGTAACAAATTTTATGACAAATATTAATCAAAGGTAGTGTTTTTTTTCTGAAATAATAAATTTATTTAGCAAAAAAATTTAATTATATTTTTTATTCAATATTTTTAATATTTAAAGAGGTTTCTTTATAAAAATGTTTGATTTTAATTTCTATATTTTTGGAGAAATTTCACTGATATTTGCGTTAACCAAAGTTTTAATGCTTTTTTACATCTTATGATGTTATTTTCTCAAATTCAAAATTCTAATTTCCATATTAAAATTTTCTCGGGAATTCATCCAAAATTAAACATTAAGGCTTATTTTTTTGTTTGAATTTGGTATAAAAATTCTACACATTTTGCTGTTCTTAAACATGAAATTAAATGATCTACTCGTTTAGAGATTTGTAATAGTTATTTACTACTGCACAGTGAGAAATATATTAAAATTTTCATGTTATTTATTATTTACGTTAATATTTTAAGAATGGAAAGATGATCAGCTTGCTTTTTAGTTCAGGAAATAGATATTATAGGTCTTAAGCTAAATGTAAATATTTAATCAAATAATTAAATAAACCAGTAAATAAAATGTTCATAATTCTCCTTTTCCCAAAGAGTATAACTTGTTTTTATCAAAAATTAAAGAGTTGTACTTCGTATCTGTTTTTAGCACAAAAAAAAACCCTGCATTTTCTAATTTTAAAATTATTTTTATCATTTAAAAGTTACATTTTTTTAATTCTCGTTTTCATTTCAATCTTTTTTGAGCAAAATGTAAATGTAAATATTTTCAAACGTTATTTTTTAATTAATTTCAATATGAAGTTAATTCAATTACCATTTTTTATAGTACTATAATCAAGTTTTTTAAATTAATCAACGTTTCGAATATAAACTTTCCTGAAAGTTACAAATGTTAAAAATAATATTTCTTCATGTTTTCCTAACAAATATGTAATTTTGAGGTTTAGATTAAGGACATGAAAAATCACCCAAACAGACAAAAATGATCTTGTTATATTAAAACTGTCAATTATCGAAAGACTGGAACATGTAAATTTATAATGTAGGTACTCATAAAGGTAAGGAAAAAATATGAATGTCAGCTATTTAAAGCGAAATAAAATGCAATTATATTCTAAGCATATCTGAGATGAGTTCTTAAAACTAAAAAAAGCGAAATTTAAATTCTACTATTAGTTATACAAAAAAAAAAGAAATATATAACATATTTAGCTTTCCTGTGCCTCAGCTTAGCGAAATGATATCAATCATTCTCTCTCATCTAAATTTTGTCATCATTAGCACAGAAGAAAACACCACGACTAGGAATCGAACCTCTCAGTTTCAAATACGAGGAAGAAACACTAACAACTGCTCCATTCCATCTTCCTGCAAGGCAGTTCAAACATTTCGTATTTATCGATTTTTTTTGTATTTACATGAACTACAAGTGTACAATTAAATAATTAATGTCTGATTTCACTACGAATTCACCATACGTTACTTCAGAAATAATAAATTGACCAAAGTTTTGCTTAGGAAAATCTTATTTTTTAAAATTAAATTTGAAGAAACAAAACATGAATTATTCCGAAAATAATATATGGAAGAGATATATCTATGGAGGCAAAAAATAAACCACTCCTATATTTCAAAACCCATTGAGGAATTCTCAAATTAATCGAAAAATAAATAAAATATATTTAGTTTTCATGTATTTAACATTAATTTAAATCTAATAATATTCATCTATCATTTAAGGTTCTCTTTGTAGGCACAAAAGAAAACATGAAAAATAATAATCAAACTTTTCTCTTTCAATATACTCACAGCAGGTCAGGCGAAACCAGTATTTTTCATGATAAATTTGCATATACATTAAAAATATAATAATTCGACTGAAATTTTATTTTTAAAATGCATACATTTTTTTGTTTATTAAAATCAATGCAATATTATTGAGAAAGAAGAAATATTCGAATGTCATCTGCTTGTCGCAAATAAAATTCAATAATGTATTAAACATGTCGGCAAAGTATTTTCAGAATTCATCTAAAAATAAGAGAGTCACATCTATGTACTTTAGAATATGGTAAATCATTCAATCATAATTCTTTATTTGTGCAGAAATTCCTCATTACTATCACCGAAAACACATTGCAATTAGGTATCGAACCTATTCTTTCCGAATACGAAGGAGGTGCACTGGCAACAGTTTTGACGAAGTAACAAGCAAAATACAAATCTATTCAAACATGACTATACAGAAAAAAATTCCTATACATGAGCAGTAAGTATACAAATTGCTAATTTCTTATTATGCGAAGAATTTATTTTACTTTACACCAAGAGCAATAATTCTTCAAAAGCTTATAGTTACAAAAAAAAGCCTTTTTTTATTTGTTTAGATGAGAAGAACATCAAGGAGACATAAAAAATAACAATGGCAGCTAGGAAAGGACATGAAAATTCTATCATACATTAAGCGTGTCAGTATTGATTTCTATAAATTCATCTTAAAATTAAGATATATCTAGCCTTCATATTAAAGATACTTTATTAATCATCTTCTCTCATTTAAAATTGCTGAGCATAAGCAAAGAAAAAAGCACAAGAATAGGAACCGAACCTCTATCTTTCAATTTAGGAAAGAGATACACAAAATGCATTCATGCATTTTGATGAATTACTGTTCGAAAACTCAATCAATAGCTTTCTATTTGAAGAAGAATCTATTATTTTTTGCATCAAGAACAATAATTCGACTGAAATTAGTTTTTATTATTAAAAGAAGTTTTTATAATTTGCTAAGAGTCTACAAACTACATAGAAAAAGAAAAGAAATCTGAATGTCAGTTATATAAATCCACAAAATTTCGATTATGTATTAAACTAGTTATCAAAATTTTTTCTAAATTTGTTTTTTTTTAAAAAATGTGTAAAAGACATCTAGTCATCCTGCGCTTCAGAATACGGAAGGAGTATCAATCATCCTCTCTCATTTAAAGTTTGTCATCATCAGCACAACCGGATCCCCACGATTAGGAATCGAACCTCTGCATATCACATGCGAAGCAGAGACACTGACAACTAGACAGCCGATGACAGAAAAATGCGCAAAATTATTAAAACCGATCATATTTATAAAATACATGCTGATATTCTTAATACAAGTTTAAGACTAAAACATTAACACCTCATTTAGCGAAGATTTTATTATATTTCACATCTTTCACCTGACTAAATTTTTTTAATAAATTCTAAATTTATTTAGATGAGAAAAAATTAATGCGTAAAGAAAAAATATAAAGAATATAATACCAATTTAAAGATAAAAGAATAGAAATATCATTATTATGAAACGAGGATTCAGTATAGAGTTATTTAAAAATTTCTATTCGAAATTTCTCAAATAATTTCACAAAAAGAATATTAATATAAAAGATAATTTAAATATCATTTCGATTATTTATTATATGTTTCAGAGCCATTTTTTTATTTTATAGAATGTTTCTAATTGCAGTGATATATTGGTGAATGGTATAAATGTTCAGATAATCTTTATAAGGTGACAGGCAGACCAAATACGCATGTCCAAAATAAATATCTCTGTACTCCATGTTTCAGGAAGACAAGTCATGGCAGCAATATGAAAGTAAGAATAGCAATATGAAAAAAATAAATAAAAATGTGAAAATCAGCTATAGAAATCGAGAAAATTGTATTATATATAATTAAAATGTCACTCAAAGAATTCGTTAAATTTATCAACACAAATATCACAATATTTCGGATATGTAGTAAACCTCTGCTAGAGATTAAGGAGATATTATGAATCATATTTTTCATCTGAAAATGCTCATCACTAGCATAGAACAAATGATTGTGACTGACTCACTTAAAAGGGAATTAGTAGAACCGAAAACTTTTTATCAAACGCGCGCTTATTGAACACAGGAATGGCAAAGAATTTTCAGAATTGAACTAAAAATAAGTGAATCACATCTAAATTATACGTACTTCAGAATATGGGAAATTTTTCAATCATAATTCATTATTCGATCAAAAATTCCTCATCATTAGCAACGGAAAAAACATTGGAACTATTCTTTCTTTCCAAATACGAGGAAGATGCACTGAGAAAAGCTTTGCCAAAAGAATTCAAAGCTATTCAAAAATTACTATTTATAAATACATTTCTTATACATGAATAGTATGTAATAATTCTTCTAAAAATTATATTTTTAAAAAATATAATTTTTTTATTTGTTTCAATGATATAAACATCATAAAGACAGAGAAAAAAATATGAATGCCAGTTTCGTAAGGACATGAAATTTCGATCATACATTAAGCAATTAAAGATGGTGTATTAAAGATCTTCCCTCATTTGAAGTTTCTCATCATAAGCACAGAAAAAAATCCCCACAAGGAATCTAATCCCTATCTTTGAAATTAGGAAAGAATACTTTGCCAATAACTATTTCAACCTGGACACTCGAGCTCAACGCTATTGAAACAAATTAAATTTATAAAATGAGGGAACATACGGGAACTGGAAGATAAAGACTAAATATAATAAGCGTGAAACTGTGAAGAATTATTCAAACTTTTCCCCAAGAAAAGTAATACGGCTTATTTTACAAAAAAAAGGTTTTTAATTTTTTTAATGAAACAAACATTAATGGACAAAAAAATATTATAAAAATCAACTATTTAATGCTAAAAACATGAAATATGTATTAAACATGTCAGATCTGATATATTTAAAATTATCTCAAAAATCAATAAAATTTATCCAGCTTCATATTCTTCAAACTAGAAAATCTTTATTAATCTTAAGCTTTACTTATTTTTCATTCTCTCTCATCTAAAGTTTCTCATCGTTAGCACATAACTATTCATTGCGACTAGGAATCGAACCCCTTTTACTCAAATACGAAGAGAAGACAGAAACATAAGCTCTATCGAAGAGGATACGACACTACAAAACTATGCAAACAAATATTATATGCAAGGACAACATATAATACGTGAAGAATTATTTAAAATTTTCCCTACTATAAAGAAAAAAAAATTTATATTAGTTAAAATAGTCATTGGCATTTTTTAAATATTTTTTTATATAGTGAAGTTTTTTAACAATAAAAAGATGAGTTCTTTAAGAAAATATTTTTCGAGGATACGAATATCACTGAAAAAAATTATAAACGTCAACTATTTTATGCGACAAATGTACAAATTTGTATTAAAGGGGATGGGAGATAAAATCTTTAAACGTCTCTAAAAAATAAGTAGAATCTATTCACTTTCACGTGCTTCAGACAAATAAAGTAATCATTCATTATTCTTTATTATCAAAAGTGTATCATCATTAGCACAAAAGAAATCATCGTGACTAAGAATTGAATCCCCTCTTTCATATAAGAAGGAGAGAGGCATTCACTGGCCTTACCGAAGTGGATACGACAAGGCTAGACTATTCAAACAAATATTATGTTAAAAATAATACAAATATAAGAACTTTGTGATTAAGACTAACCATAATAATGTTTTCATTTGAAGTTACTCATCATAAGCGCAGAAGAAAACACCGCAAATTAGAATCGAACTTCTCTCTTTCAAACGTGAAGCAGCAACACTGACATTAAATGTACCGAACAAGTGAAAAAGATTGTGAATCTATTTAAAAATTTCATTTATTAAAAAAACTAATATATAAGTCCCGATTTCACGAAGATTTTAGTATACGTTACATCAAGAACAATGCTTGAAAAGAAATTACATTTGAAAAAGGAGGGTGTATAATTTATTAAAATGGCACAAACAGCATAGAGAACGAAAAAAAATCTGACTGAAAAATTATCTAAATACACTAAATTTCGATTATGTCTTAAACATGTTAGTTATGAGTGCTTTTTTTAAATTTCAATTAAAAAAACGACAATCAAAACTAGTTTTTCTGTGTTTCATATTAAGAGACTATAGCAATCATTTTTCCTCATTTAAAGTTTGTCATCATCAGTACAGATGAAAGCACCACGACTGGGAATCCAACCTCTACATTTCAAGATCGAAGCAAAGACACTGACAATCAGACTGTCAAAGACAAAAAAGAGTGCAAAATTATTGAAACATATCATATTTATAAATACATGCTGATATCCGTAATAAGCGTATAAGATTTGAAATATAACACCATATTTCGCGAATAATTTATTATATTTCACGGCTTGAACAATTATTTGATTGATGTTCAATTTTTTTGAGAAAGTATTCATTTCTCAAAAATTATTTAGAGAAGAGATACTAAATGTATAAAGAAAAAATATATATAAATGTAATAAAACCAATTAAAAGATTTAAAAGAAGGGTAATATCAGTCTTTTGAAACATAGATTCAGTATAATGTTAGTGAAAACTTTTAATTTCAAATTTTTCCAATAATTTCGCAAAAGTAATATTAATATAAAATATTATTCAAAAATCCTTAGAAGAGTTTATTTTTTTAATTCCGAGCAATTTTATATTTTGCATATTTTTCATATTGCAATAAATATTGGTGAATAATTTGTATTAGGTAACATGCAGACATCATTGTCTTCATATCAATTTTAAAAAGAGAGGGATTTTATTTTTTTTTTAACTTTTAACAAAATCATTACACATTACACAGTTTCGAAAATAAATTATCCCCCAGAAAAAAGATAATCAATTTGTGCAAAATAAATCGTTGAATCCGTCATGTTGCAGGAAGACACACGACATGACAACAAAGAGCAATAAATAAATAAAAGTCAGCTAGAGAAAGCGAGAAAAATGCTATTATATATTTAAAATATCTTGCAACGGATTCGTTAATTTTATCAAAAGAAATATCACTCTATTTAGGATATCCGGCACACTCCTCCCTCAGATTAAGAAGATGCAACTAATCGTGGTTCTCATCTGAAATTGCGCAGAGAAGAGTAGAAGAAATCCCCGCGACTGCGAATAGAAACCGACTCTCACAAACGCGAGTCAGAAGCTGGCAACTCCTCCATCTAATGTGTTCTAATAAATACAGGCATGGATAGTGCCTATCACTTATATTCGCAATAATATTAATGATTAGTATTAATGCTCCCTGATCTGCTGAATACGTTAATTTATCTCAATCAAAAAATAATAATTTTATGTTGAATATTTAAAAAAATGTGAAATGTTTCTTTTTAAAACACAAAACATAGCGGTAATAAAAAGGTAATTATGAAGTAAAAAAATAGTATCAGTTTCAATCTACAATTATATAAAATAATAAAATAATAATTTCTGGATCTGTAAAAAAATATTAATAGAAGCAAAATATATAATAAAAATAATACACCTATATCAAAATACTAATTAAAGGCATATTTATTCAGATAATAACAATTCAGATATCAGTTAAAAGATTTTTTTTATCGGAGTCAATTTTTTTAAATAGAATTTACAATTCGAAAATTACTTTAAAAAGTAAAATAGTGTTAAGTCTCTTAGCATACAGAATTATACATCTCGCTTTTTTCACGTAAGCTAGCAAAACGGCATTTCTACCGCCAATTCCTTCATATTTCTGTTAAGACTGTTAATAAAAATAATTTTTTTTTGCTGAAGGTCTTCCTCCAAAAATTAGCAATATTTGCATTAATTATTTGATTGATATTCTCGAGACATTTAGCATAGTGGTAGTGGCTATTAAAACCAGTAATTCATACAGAAAAAAATGAATTAAATCAAAACAGGCACTCTTTAATATACCATTCATGGCAGAAATTAAGAAAAAGAAAGCAACAGTCAAATTTCACATTAGACATTTACTATAAGCACAATGATTATATCATGGCTTTATTCTTCGAAAGATAAACCAAAAATACAGACATACCAAACAGGATCTGCCCCAAACTATTTGATGATTGCAAAAATGGTAGTGCCTGTAAATATCGTACTCATAAATTGCACAATATAAATTGTAAATAATAGAGTGAAGAACATCTGTTTTGTTGCAAATTATTATAAAAAAAAACGTTATTGAATTAAAAATTCCAATAATACAAAAATTGATTATTTTTATCTTACAAACATATCCGAAATTATTTCTTTCAAAAGCAAAAAATGATTAAGTAATACTTAAAAAATATAACAAGTTATACAAAAAGAGTAAAATATAATAAAATTCGATTTCTTGTGCCTCAGATAGACCCTTAACTCATCAATCATCCTCTATCATCTTAAGTTTCTCATCACCAGCACAGAAGAAAACACCGCGACAAGGAATCGAACCTGTCTATTTCAAACACGAGGAAGAAGTACTAACAACAGCTCCACTGAAGCCGTGCGCAGGGCAGCTCAAATATTTCGTATTTATCCAATTTATTTACTTACTTTACGCGATTAATGGAACTTGAATCGTAGGTAATACGATTAAAGTTTCGTTTTACAAAAAAGAATTATTTTGTAATGAAATAAGCATTATAGGGCCAGAAAAAAGTTAGAAAACACTTTTATGCGAAAAAAATGAAATATATATTAAATGTGTCGGAGAAAAATTCTTATATATATATATATATATATATATATATACTTCAGACGAAAAAAGCTTGATTCATCATCCACTCTCATCAAAAGTTTCTCATCATTAGCACATAAGGAATCATCGTGTCTAGGATTCGAACCCGTCTCTTTCAAACTCAAAGAGGAGACACAGTCAGCAACTCTTCCGAAGTGGATTCGACGGTTGAAAACAATTCAAACAAATTACATTTTTAAAATCCATGAGTATATATAGGAACTGAAAGATTAAGACAAAATATAATACGCAAAAAATCGTGAAGAATGGTTTTCACCAAGAAAAAGAACACGATTAAGTTTCATTTTACTAAAACAAACTGCTTTTCAAAAATGTATTCAGAACAAACCATGGACAGAAAAAAGTCTAATAAAATCAGTAAAAATGTATCATTTGTCATATGCTTATAATTTGTATTAAACAAACAGTTTCAATTTTTATATGAGATTATTTCTACTGCTCTAATAATCACGAGAGACTCCATGAAAAAAGAGGATTAGAACTGAACCTTTAATAGTGTCAAAGCATAAAATTCGACATTTTTTACTTATTGAATTCCTAATTTTAGCTCACCCTCTTTCTAGATGTTGTAATTTATGGTACTTTTCAAGCTCCCTGACAGATCTGTCAGCAATTTAAGCTGATTGACCTAATTTTATTTTTAAGGCATTGCCAAATTGGGCCAAGCGTACGATTTAGCTACTCCATGATTCACTTTCGCTTGCAAAACCTCTTTTTAAAAGGGGACACATTCACATATTTTACAGGTTTAAAATGGTCGTGTAATTTTTTTTCTGAAAACATTAATTTATTTCGCAAAAATATACGTATATTTTTTGATTCAATATTTTTAATTTTTGAACAGGTTTCTTTTTTTAAACTATTAAAAATAGGGTTTAGGTATAATTTCTTTAAAATTTCACTGATTTTTTTCGTTAAACTAATTTTTAATGATGTTTTACATCTTAAGATAATATTTTCTCAAAATCAAAATTTAAATAGAATCTTCTAAGGAAAATTTTATTAAGTAAAATAAAAGGCTTGTTTTTTTTCCTTAAATTTCATTGAATAATTCGTCAATATGTTTTTCTGTTCTCGAACAAGATTCTCTAACATTTTATGAAGATAAAAAAATGATTCTCAGGTATTTAAAGCGAATAAAATTCGATTGTATTCAAAACATTTCTAAAATTAGATCTTTCAAAAAAAGTAATATAAAAAATATGAAATACTTTACACAGAAAAAGGGAAAAATAAAAAAGTTAGCTTTCCTGTGCCTCAGAGCTTTCTAGATATATCAATCATCCTCTCTCATCCAAAGTTTCTCATCATCAGCATACAGGAAAGCATCACGACTAGGAATCGAACCTCTCTGTTTCAAATACTAGGAAGAAACACTAACAGCCGCTCTACTAAAGCTGCACGAAAAACATTTCAAACATTTTGTATTTATCAAATTTATGTATTTGCATGAACTACAAGTGTAAAACTAAATAATTAGCGCCTGAGTTTACGTGGTATTCACGAATTCACTATAAATTACTGCATTAATAATGTATCGACAAAAAGGAAATTTTTTTTAAAAAAACCTTTTTTTTTTATATTCATTTAAGTAAAACAAATGATAATGGATTAATGAAAAAATTATATGAATATCGGTTTCATAAAGTAAAAAAAAGTCATTATTTCATTTATTTTAAAACCTACTATAAATTATTTAAATTTATCTAACAAAATATTTTTATTATTATTTTTTTAGTTTTCCTATTTTTCAGATTGATGGATCTCTACTAATAATTTTCTTTCTTTTGAATTTCTTCTCAATCGCCAAAATTTAATTCCCATTAAAATTTAAAATAAAAAATACCCTGAAATTTAAAAACACATAGTTTTTAAGTAGTTTTACCCCTCGCTAATGATGTTAGACCTAACAAGTTTTCGACCAGTTATTCCGAACGATTCGGTTTATTTTCGTAGTATTTAATACAATTTAAATTAAACATTATTAAATAATCGATATTTCGATCCCAACTGAAGAACTTTTCAATAAAAATAACACAAAATGATTGAAATTAAAAATTTCTAATTTGCATCGCGTTACTTCAACTGTTGCTTAAAATTCACGTCTTTGCTTTGCTCCAAGTGGCATTGAAAATTTATGTATAATTATGATTGGATAAAATTTTACGTTGCGATTAGACTGCCCATTCTCACATATACACAACAAAATTTTCATGTATATAAAGTCGCCGGTAAAAGCTAGTATAAAATAAATATATATCCGGGCAAAATGTAAAATAAAAATAAAACTTCTATACGTAAATACTAATTAAAGGCGCATTTATTCAGTTATCAATTGAATATATTATTTTTTTTCATATGCGATTTCTTTATTTTAAATTTAAAAAAATGTATTTTATCGAAGTCGGGCTTTTCTTTATCGAATTTACATATCGAAGATAACTTTAAAAGGTAAAAATATTATTTGTCTTAGCATACATAATTAAATATCGCTTTTTTCTTTCTTCCCGTAAACCAACAAAAAAGTATTTCTTCCGTCAATCACATTTTCCCATTTGTTTTAAGACTGTTTACATAATCAATTTTTCACTGCAAGTTTGGCCCCAAACAACTGTTAATAATTTCCTTAATGATTTGATTGATCTTCTCATGAGATTTAAATCTTTCTCGCTGTGATATAAGCATTAAAATAAAACTAATAAAAGAAAAATAATAATAAATATAAATCATAACAGTCCCTCTTTAATATACCATTCAGGGGAGAAATCAAGAGAAAGAAAGTAATAGTCATATTTCTCATTAGAGATAGATTATTAGCGCACATGATTATATCTTGGTTTGATTCTACACAATATAAAACAAAAACTCAGACATACCAGATATGCTCTGCCCCAAACTATTTGATGATTTCAAAAATGGTACTGCTTGTAAATATCCTACTCATAAACTGCATTAATATAAATTCTAAATATTAGGGTGAAGAACATCTGTTTTATCGCAAATTATTATCACAA
Organism: Argiope argentata; assembly: GCA_026289955.1. Taxonomy (NCBI): domain Eukaryota; kingdom Metazoa; phylum Arthropoda; class Arachnida; order Araneae; family Araneidae; genus Argiope; species Argiope argentata. Next base: position 2,982 of record JAOUZG010031760.1, on the reverse strand, counting down.
AAACAGTTATCGAATTAAAAAATACAATAATATAAAAATTGATGTATTTTTAACTGACAAACATATCCGATATGAATTTTTTCAAAAAAAACTAAGTAATAAATCAAATATATAATACGATATACAAAAAAAGTAAGATATAATATAAATATAATTCTTGTGCTTCAGATTAGTGCCGATTTATCATTAATCCTCTCTCATCTAAGGTTTATCATCATTAGCACAGAAGAAAACACCACGACTAGGAATCGAACCTCGCTTTTTCGAACACGAGGAAGAAACACTAACAACAGCTCCACTGAAACTGATCGCAATACTGTTCAAATATTTCGTATTTATACAATTTATGTACTTAATGTATACGATTAATAGAGTTTTAATCTTATTTATGCAATACGATTTAAAGTTCTATTTTAAAAAAAGAAATTTTTTATGAAAATATTTCCATTATTTAATGTGACAAAAATAATGTATGCATTAAACATATCAGAAATGAAACATTTAAACGTCTCTAAAAAAAGTAAAATGTATTCACCTTCACTTGCTTCAAAATAAGAAAGTAATCGTCCATTTTTCTTTCATATCAAAAGTGTCCCATAATTAAAAAAAAAGAAATCATTGCAACTAAGAATAGAACCCTTCTCTTTCAAATAGGAAGGAGATATAAATTCACTAGCCTTACCGAAGTGGATACGACAAGGCTAGACTATACAAATAAATCAAAGTATAAAATTAGAGTGCACTCGTTATTCGAGCAGAAGAAAACACCGCAAATTAGAATCGAATTTCTCTCTATCAAACGTGAAGTAGCAACACTGCCAATAAAACTACCCATCACGGGACAAAGAATGAAATCTATTTAAACATTGTATTTATAAAATCCATGCATTTTCATGAATTACAATTGTAAAACTAATTACATAGCTCCCGATTTCACATAGATTTTATTATGCGTTATATCAATAACAATAATTGGACAGAAATTAATTTTTTTAAAAAAGGGTGTATGCGGTTATAATTTATTAAGATGCTACAAACCACATAGAGAAAGAGAAAAATCTGAATGTCAGAAAAATCTGACTGAAATCTGATTTATGTAAACACACAAAATTTCGATCATATCGTAAACATATTAACAATGTGTTTGTTTTTAAATTTGTATATAAAATAATAAATCATATCTACCTTTTTTGTGCTTTAGATTAACGAGGTTATATCAATCATCATCCCTCATTTAAAGTTTGTCATCATCACCACAGACGAAAACACCACGACTGGGCATCGAACAGCAACATTTCACATGCGATGGTGACACAAAGACAATCAGTCCACCGAAGACGAAAATGAGTGCAAAATTATTAAAACAGATTATATTTATAAATACGTGCTGATATCCGTACTACAAGTAAAATGTTAATAACACCTAAAGATAGCACTTGATTTCGAGAAGAATTTATTATATTTGAAGGCATGAACAATTATTCGACTGACGTTCAAATTTTAAAAAAATCATTTTTCGAAATTTATATAGAGTTGAGAAACTTTATGTATAAAGAAAATATATATATATAAAGGTCATAATATCAATTATAAAAGAAAAGGCAACATCAGTAATTTGAAACGTGGATTAAGTATAATGTTTTTGAAAACTTATATAAATTTTTATCAAGATTTTTAAATAACAATACAAAAATAAAACATTAATCAAGAATCATTTCAAGTATATATGTTTTATTTCTCTGCCATTTTATATTTTTCAGAATTTTTCTTATTGTAACGCAATGTTAGTGAATAAAATATCTATTCATATATCTTTATTAGGTAACAAGCAGACATTATTGTCTACTTATTAATTTTAAATAGAGTTAACATTTATTTATTTATTTATTTTCGTTTAACTCAAATCGTTACAATTTACATGGTTTCGAAAAAAACAATCTCCCTGACAATCAATTTGTCCAAAATAAATAAGTGAATTCTTCATGTTACTGGAAGCCAGGATATGGCAACAAAGAGCAATAAATAAATGAAATTATAAAAGACAGCTTTATAAAGTGAACAAAATTGTATTACGTATTTAAAATATCAATCTAGGATTTTTTTAAATTTATGAACAGAAAATGTCACTATATTAAATATATCTAGCACACTTGTGATTCATATTAAGAACAAATATTTAATTGTAGTTTTCATATGAAATTGTTTATCATGAGAGGAAAAGAAATTACCGTGACAGCTCTACAGAACACTTGCTAATGAATACAGGAAAAGAGTACTCCTATCAATTACATTCGTAAAAAGCAAGAATGTTAATTACAAGCATTTACAAGAGTTAATACTCCCTGATCTGCTGAATACGATATTTAACCTTAATCCCATCTACGTAATTTTAAAACAATTGCATTTTTTTCTTTTTAAAACACAGAGCAAAATGACAATAAAAGGGTAATTGAGAAGTAAACAAACAGTTTCAGTATCAATCCACAATTATATAGAATTATAATAAGAATTTTTCTTGGATCTATATAACATAAATAGAGATCCAAAGAAAATATAAAGATAATATTTCAATTTGAAAATACTAATTTTAAAGGAATGCTTATCCGTATATCAATATAAGATATTTTTCTTCTTTTCTTACGCCGATCGTTTGTTTTTATTTACATAGTTTTTTTTTTAATTAAAAAGAAGTCAAACATATTTTTAAATCTAAAAAATGTTCAACCACTTATTATACTGAATTGTCCACCGCGCTATTTTCAAATAAACCAGTGAATTTATATTTCTTCCTGCAATCACAATTCCCGATTCTTTCTTTGGAATATCAATTTGCCTGAAAAGTTGCAATTGTTAAAAATAATAATTATATAGGTTTTCTTAAAAAATCTGTAGGATTGACGTTCATATTAGGGACATAAAGAAACGCCCGTTGAGACAAAAATGATCTTGTTATACTAAAACTGTGAGTTATCAAAAGACTTG
>JAOUZG010031756.1:0-13234 GCA_026289955.1 Argiope argentata | reverse complement strand
CAGAAAGCTGAAAAATTCAGATAAAATTTTAATTAATTAGTATTTTAAAAATCTCCAGAAAAAAATCAGTTAATTCACATTTTCTCCCTCTAAGATAAATGTGTTCAAATATTACATCTGTAGATACAATGATCAGGTATTTAAAGAGTCAGCACACAAATTCATGTTTATTAATGGCAGAAATGAAATTCGCTAACCTAATCTCTCGTTACCAGTAGTTTCAACGTATAAATATTTGAAACAAATATCATTTTCTGGATATTAGTTTGCAATATTCTTTCGATATAGGAGTAAGTATTACGCATTAAGCTGTCATCTTTATCGCCAAATTTTAGGGCGTCGTCAATTAGTTGCTAAATAGCCAATAACGGCAAATAACCGCTATTATTTAAAGAATTGTGCAAACCTAAACTGCCGTCTGCCATTTTGTTGGTTTCGCAGAAGATCATTAAGCGCTTTTTCTGTTCTGTTTTTTTCACTCGTTAAAAGGATTCAAATTTTTATTTGCCTGCCAACAAAAAAGATGCAGTGACGTATTTCCAAAATTATGGAATTATTCTATCTGAAAATATGAGTTTGAATGGGTATGAGATGAGTTTATACGTGAAAACGGACAAACAATGATGGTGTAATGTATCGAAGAACTATGGCCACCTAAGTAAATTGGCTTAAAGTGGTTGGCGACCGTTGGCACACCAACGATCTATTACGTAAGTACCAACAGTTTTGTTCCCTTTTCGATTAATAATTTTCCGTATTATGAACTCAGAAATTTTAATGCTATCCAATTCACAACATTTTAGATTTATGGGATATGCCTATTTCTGTTTGGAAAGCGTGAAGCATAGAACATTTTGAAAGAAGAATGAATTTAAAAGTGGTAGAGGATATTTAAAAAAATTAATAGAATAATTTTTTTATTCGAAAAGATTAATGTTTTAATTCACTACCAAAATCATTTTAAAATAAATAAATAGCTCCTGAAATGAATTAACTATGCAAAAAAAAAACACCTTTGGAATGTTTACCTGATTCTGAAGAAGTTTTCCTGTGTGTTTCTGGGGTACTGTTTTATACTGCCAATCTAAGTCAGTGTTGAAAAAATCCCTCGCCAAACCTGGTGCTTCTGTTAACACGGGAGCAGGTTTTCCAGCTTCCAACAAAAGAATAGTAAAGCATTTTTCTTCAGACAGTCGACTAGCAACTACAGATCCAGCTGAACCTGCGCCCACTTTGAAAGAAAGGGGAAAAAAATATTTAATAATAATTAATTACATATGAAATAAATTTATTAAAAACAATTTTTTCAATGCATTTTTGTTAGCAAAAAAGAAAGTAGAATTTTAAAAAATGATTTTATTTTCTGAATTTGAGATTTTAATTTTTAATTCTATATAATAAATACTAATAGATATTGCAAATTTTTTGGCCTATTGACTACGAGGTGGCACCACAGTAAGAATAAAAATTAATTAGTCGATTAAGCGATAACATTTTTTCTAAAATATTAAGTAATTTATAATCACTGATAATATGCAAATATACGAAATGGGAAACTCCAACTAATAGGTACGCTCCAAAGCTTTTTACATATGTTTGGAAACCTCAATTATTAAGATAATGTCCTACAAAATCGACCTTAATAAGTCTCAACGTTAGTGCACTATTAAAGTAATCACAATATTTTATTTCTTTGTGTTTGCTGCGTAATGCAATAATTGCTTGATATGTTTGAGTAAATTGGGCCAAAGCTTTTAAACTTTGCTCATAATTATTTGTTGACTAATAGCGTTTTAATTTAAAATAATTGTTCAAATTTTAATTATATTGTTAATTAAAAATGAAATGAAAAAATAATTTTTCTCCATAACTCTTATACATTTATTATTAAATAAAATTCCATTTTACACTACTTAAATTAAAAGAAGAAACGTTATTTCGTTGTTGCAAATTTTATTTTCATATAATTTGTTCTTCAATTTTAATAAGTTAATTTTTTTATTCAGGCTTTACATTAATGCAATTTTAATACATTTTATATGTACATAATTGTTATTTTAGCCAAGACTTAATTTTTAAAAAGAAAATAAAGTCAGATTAATCGAGTCTAAAATATTACCACTGTAAAATATTTCAGTTTAAAGGTTCTTTTTTTTAAAAAAAAATTAACATTTTCAGAAGAGGATTTTTGTTATTCTATAGATTCAATCTGATAACTTGTTTATGTAATTAAACATCAGATAGTTAAGCACTGAAATAAATCGTTAGTCATTGATGACTGAGTTCTCCCTTCAATTAACATATGCAAAAAATTGAAAATTTTATTCATAATTTATTAAATCAAAAAATACGGTTACTTACCTACGACATAATCATATTCATTTTGGAAAGTTGTTTTTGTCTCCGGTGTGTGTTTCTGTTTCATCAATGATAAAAGCAGCAATGGTAGGAGCGGGTAGGAGTGGTAGGAGTAGTAGGATACACCCTTTCAGCCGGGATATTCATATTACCTATAAGATAATACATGATTCGTAAATGGTGTAAGATAAACCTTTTCAGCAAGGATATTTATATTATCTGTAAGATAAAACGGGATTCGTAAATAGCGTTGGACACGTCTTTTCAGCAGTGATATTCATTTTTATCTATAAGACCAAAATTGATTCGTAAATGATGCAGGATACATCCTTTCAGCAGGGATATTTATATTAGCTATAAGATAATACACGATTCGTAAATGGTGTTGGATACATCCTTTCAGCAGGGTTATTCATATTATCTATAAGATAATACGTGATACGCATGCTCATAAATCTGACATAATTACACAAAGAAAATTAAAATTTACTAACGGCAATAAGTGTCTCAAAGTTTAACAAGCTGGTTGCCCAGCGAATCTTTTTGAATTCTTTTCTATTTTTCACTTAGATTATCACTTCTTCACTACAGTTAAGAAAGGTAGGGAAAGGGGTTGTCCCATTAGTTAGAGGGTCGCAGGTGTGCATCATGGTAACTCACAGGTTCAACCTTTCAACGGCTGTGAGCTGTATGTTTCACACCAAATTTATCAATCTTCGAATGAAGTTATGCAAATTGGTATAAGTTGTGACTCATTTTTCAGTAACATAGAAACTTAGAAGTGTCAGTTCCTTTTCTCGCACAAAATGTCGTATTTCGATTTGTTGCTTAGTCATTAATTTTCCAAATTAATTAATAAAATTAAAATATCTAATAAGACAAATGAATTGCTTTTCTTAAACGAATCTCACTCCTAAAAATATTTTAACATACCATGACTAAAAATGGCCTTTTAGAGGGTTAAAGAATTATTAGAATGTCTTAAAAGTTTATTTTCCATCGCGTTTCTAAAAGAGGATCGTCACTGGAAAATAAATTTAGATTTTATTTGAAAATATGCATAGTAAACGCACTTGGTGTTAGAACAATAGGCCTTCAACTGTCGCAAAGCCGGGACTACACCGCCAAAAAGTCTTTTTGTCCATTTGATGGGATTGGAAAGTTGTCATTTTCTAAGTGCTCCTTTCTCAAGATGGAAAATTAAATTATGTGAAATACTGATATACTGCGTTGTTTTTTAACATCATAACGCGCGATCACATATTACATTAGTTGTAAGAGAGAAACTAATAGTTTGAATAAGATTTTTTTCCCCGTCCTGCATTCTCACCAGATCTCGCCCCATTTGATTATTTCTTTTTTCTGTCCTTAAAAAAATTCAGTTCACGATAAGCTCTTTAAATCCATCAGTGAAATAAAAGTGTACCTCAGGATTATTTCTTGCCCAAAACACAATAATTTTGGAAAGAAGGAATAATGAGGGTTCCTGAATATAATAGAGCAAAAGGGCTCTTAAATAACAAAACAAATAATATCTTAACCAATAAATAAAGAGTATTCATTTCATATTAGAAATACAAAAAAAAAAACTTATGGAGCACCCAAATACGTTTAATAAAAATCTATATTCATAAACATATTTCGGTTGGTGTTATAAAAATAGAAACATTTGTTTTAATTTGTTTCTATTTTTTAACATTTAATCATAGTTAATTATAGTTTAATAATAAAATAGTATGGAGCCTTGTAATGACTTTTATTGAAAGTAGATTTTTTTTTTGGAATTATAATTATTATTTTTAACAATAATTAAACAATATCTATAATTTTTGAATGTTATATGACTCACAAAATTAATGTTATTTACAGACATATTCCAACATTTCAATGAAATGAATGTAAAACTTCAAAGATAAAATAAAGCAATTATCGTCATTTTGGATATAATTCACGCTTTTGACGCTGGGTTGCATGATTTATGAATGATGTTATCAAAAAATTGCCAGTACTTCCTAAATTTGAAAATATATATGTATCAAAGATTTGGATTTCATGAGAAACCAGACGAAGAAAAAGTTATTTAGAGTTTATTTTCGTAATTGATTCGGCAATCGAGAAATTTTTAGCCAGATTTTCTCACTTCAAAGAATAATCGGAAACGCTCAAGTTTATTAAGTACCCTGATGTAACTTCATTCGATAAACTGATCTTGTTCCCATTCAATTAATTGGAGATTGAATAATTTGAAATGCAAACATTTGATTTCCTGACTAGTTCAGTATGTATTCAAAAATTTATTGAAACAAGGAAAAAGTCAGAATTGATCGAAACAGAAAGGTTAACGGGTAATATACATAAAAATGCCAGTATCGAAATGTTGGAAACACGGAATTCCATTCCAGACTCATTTAATTGATTAGAGAAGCTGGCTGCTGCCATTTTAACCCTATTTTCATCTGCATATGCCTATGAGTCATTATTTTCAGACATAAACAACATTAAAAATTCTCTTAGAAACCGTTTTGCAGATGACTCCAATGGGATTCCGCCAAAAGTATCGTTCTTCAATCCAAACACAAGTTATTTGTCATCTAATCTGCAACAACAGAAGTCACTCTGATGTTAATTTAATTTGAATTACAAGCATAATTAAAATCTTTACTACTATACAGGGCAAAATGTATTTTTTTCATTGTATATAAAGAGTTGTTAGTATTTAGTTTCATTATCTTCCCTGTAAAAATTATTTAAGACACGCTGTAAAAAGTATTTGCAGACTCCTCTATACCTCATTACACATTTGTTTAGAAAAAAATGGGACATTGTATCCATAAAGGTTTGCCACCCCTGGCCTAAAGCATCCAACGCTCGTAATCTTTTATTACAATCGACATATAACCAATTCATTTAATGCTGATGGATTTTTTAATAGGTGTTAAGGTTTCTAAATAATCGAGATGAGTCTGTATTATTTTATCCTTATTGTTATATTTCGATTTAAAAATAACCTTTCTTGTACATGTATCGACAGTTATACTTATTCCACCTACTAGTCGTTTTGCCTCCCCATTTAAATTTCCTCGTATGACATGTTTGTCAATAAACGATAAACTTCCATTTTTGTCGACGAAGTTTTCAAAACACTCCCAAAAACTGCGAAATTCTTCAATTTCGCCTCGAAACGTATTTGTTTTTAATGTAAGTAGGTTTACCGTAATGTTTTGAGACGCAGATGAATAGTTCATACCGTTTACTGTTGGTGGTAGCGCGTTGTTTACATTGCCAGATATTGACGAGTGAAAATCGGTGCTCGTTATTTGCTTTCTTTTTATAAGTGAACATCGCTAAATGAACATTCTCTGTGCATTTTTCGTGTTCTATCATATCTTCATTACATTCTTAAGGTTTAGATGTTCGTGGATTTTATCGTCTGCCAAGGTTAGTTCGTTTATTTTGTCTAGTACACATTCAACGTTATATTCTAAATCAGTTTCTCCACTTGTTGAATAATTCAGTTTCGGCAGCGTGAATTGTTGATCGTTCATGTTTAAGTCAATCAAGTTTTTCGATTAACGACTGATTTGTATCGGAAGATTAAACAAACGAGTTTAATGCGACTTAATGTGTTTGTCGGTATCAAATTAGACTGAAAGTGTCAACACAACACTTTATTCTCCACGAAACCTAACTAATTATTTACAGCTGTTGCGAACTGTTATAGCTGTGGACAGAAAATGCTGCGACAGCTGTAAACAGGAAATATTCGATATATTCTCGTTTCCTACAATTATGGTTTTTTTTTTGTGGAATATTTATACACGTGCAGTTTTACTTCATAAAAATTACGTTATAATAGTTTTGTTTATCAGCAACAAATTTTGAAAAGTAAGAAACTATCAGGATTTTATAATTTGAATTTTAATCCTTGCCATTTTTATGTCCAGTGTGATTATTATTGTGTAGGATAGATTGTTTTGCATATTCGTGTTGGATAATTATTATTACAAAAGTCATTTAATAGAAATATTTCAAGTTAATTTTTAAGAATTATAATTATTTTACAACTACTAAAATTTTCAAGTTCAAAAAAGAATACGTTCACATATATTGCTTTCTTTTCGGAAATTAAAGTTCTGGTCTTTTTGCAAATATTTTTTTTCACTTTGTTTTAATTTTATTATAAATGAATAAACTTATAACATCTTTTAGTAACATAATTTGAAACAAAGGAAAAAATTTAAATTATAGCTTGGATTCAGTTAAAATGAGAGAGCTTTTCGATATATTGAAATTTAAAACCGTTGATTCGGTTTCTAGAATTCATCTGAATAATGACTTAGAAAAGTTTGTAATGCCCTTGGAAAATGCACCTGACATTTTCAATTTGATTGAAATAATTCGATAATTATTTGTATACTTATTTCGTTTTATTATTTATTTATTCATTTCTTAAGGAATATATACAGCAGTATTTATTTGCAAAACATGCAAGATTAGTTAAAGAAATTATCTGTCAAGTATTAATAATTTTTGAATAGTTTAATAATGAATTAATTCACATTTATGTTTTTTTCTTGGCAACGACAGCTGGGGTTGAACTACAAGCGAAAAAATATATGTATGAAGAACTGGTAAAAAAATGAGAAAAACAACGAAATTAAAAAATTTTACATGAATGATGGTGTTAGAATCTAAATTATATTAAAATAATTTTCATGATTTTTGACTTTTTAATTCGACACTTCATCAATTCAGTAAAAAATATACAAATTCCTTGGGAAACGCTTAATTAAAAATAAATGAAAATAAAAGATTAAAATTAAATCTGCTATGCATATTTACATGTACCATGTCAGAACGTCCTTTCTTGAACGTCCAATCACCACGTGCTCTTGAAAGTTAAATTATATTTTCATTCATTTTCATTGAATGAGTCCTTTAGTATTGTAAACGGTACAAAGAACTTAGTCTCGCATTTATTGTTTAAACAAAATTTCACATTTCCTAATTATTTCTTTTCATGTCATCGCGTGCTCAAAATGACATTTTTCTAGGTTTTATTTACTCTAGTCATTAGCTTATTTTTTTTTAATCAGAGCTTTTTAAAACACAATGGCAATGCGTTATTAAATGATTTTTGCAATGCCTGTGCAGATAATAAAATCTTTATTTTTCGCCTACTTATTTTTATTGACACAACAAACTTCATCCTAAAAACAACATCATGTTCTGACGTGATAAAAAATTTATTATTGATTTTGCTTGAAATTAGAAAAAAAATATATGAGAGTTACAGGCCTGTTTAGTCCAAAGAAATTATCACTTAATAAATAATAATATCATGCTGAAACTGGAACTGAAATTCAATATTTTATTATCTCTTCTTACTGACAATCCTAATGGAAAATAACTTTATGCTAAAATATTTTTATTAATATATCAGAACATGATGTGGTTTTTGGGATGAGGTTTTTAGCGTCAACAAAAATTCGTTGGCGAAAAATAAGAAAATTATCTGCACGAGCATCTCTTAAAAATCAGCTTTTAATAAAGGTTGCCATTGCATTTACAAAAGCTCCGATTTTAAAAAAATAAGTTAATGACGATAGCAAACGAAACCTAGAAAAATATCACTTTCAGCGCGTGGTTATATGGAATAAAATAAATAGGAAATGTGATATTTTTTTTTAGAAATCAATGCGAGACAAAGTTTTTTTTTATCGTTTGCAATACTAAAGGGACTCATTCAATGAAACAATCAAAATGAATAAAAATATAATTTAACATGCGCGAGCACGTGGTGCTTGGCCATTCAAGAAATTATACTCTGAAATGATACATTGAAATATGCAAATGCAATAAAATGAAATCTGCACCGATATATGCAGATTTCATTTTAATCTTTATTTTTTAAAGAAACGAGTAAAATGATGGATGCAAGATGTGCAGGGAAAAAAAGACACTACGTTCGACTCAGATATCTTAGTGATTCTTTTCCCAGAGTGCTTCGGATGATCATATATGAGTGACATTTTCAGCGAAATCAATGGATTAAGTAAATCATTTAAGAAATTAATCAAGCATGCAGTCTTTATGAAATTCAAGTAAAAATAATTTTTTGTGCCAAACTTATAAAATATACACTGTATTTAGAGAACGCTAATGCTGCTACCACTAAAACACTTACGAACCTTAACCGAATTAGAAAAATATTTTTATTGCAAAAAATCTGAAGATTTTCTCAAGGGTCACCCTCAGGCAAGGATTCAAACTAGGAATTTTTTTTCTGCGAGGGGTCTCACTTCAGCCCAAAAAGCCCTCTTTTGAATCCCTGCCTGAGGGTGACCCTTAAGAAAATCTTCAGGTCGGATTCAACAATTCTTTCCTTTTGATTATTTTGCAATAAACTTAATATTTTTCTAATTCGGTAAATCATTTAATGTGTTTTCAAGATACAATACGTCATAACGTTTTTAAAAATGATAAGTTTGATATGCACATAATTCGTTTTAGACACGAATTATTTCTAAATGGTTTTCGAAATGTACTAATAGAAATCCTTAGCAATAAATGATACCGTTAATAAAAGGATGGAATTGCAGTTTAATAAGCGTTATTTGCAAATGGCATTTATTAAATCAGCGTTTTGGAGTAAAACTTGGAGAATTATTGATTAACAATGAAAATCGTGTTTGTTCCAACCGTTGGTTCTTTGAGCTTAGCATTTCAAACAACTCAAGAGAATATATTCAATTACATTTTCTTGGTTATATATGAATCAATAAGAGTTTACATTTTTTTTTGAATGAGAGAATTGGAATTAGGATTGCTGATGTGAGAATTTCAGCTTTTATTCTTAAAATATTTTGTAAAAAATGATTTAATTATTATTTACTTTCATTCTAATAAATCAGTAGCAAAGATACTGTATGCAAATACGCTATAAATTATACAAAATGAAACATTCAATAAAAAGTCTTTAAAAACATTTTTATATTGAATTTTTAAATTCGAGCATTGCAGTGAATTGAATATTCATTATGACAATGTATAAACCAAATTCTATGATTGTAAATGCTTTATATTTGTCTGCATACCGCAGATATGCGCGCATTTTTTTAAAGAATAAATAATAAGAGTTAATATTAATTCTTAATATGTAACATCAATTATAAATTATTTTCATTATCTCTTATTGTTTCAACATATCGTATTAGTATTACTTATAATAGTTTATCAATATTTGTTATGACAATTATAAAATTGATATAAATTTTATATACTTCATTATTTAAAAAATCAATCTTATAGACCTTTAAAGCCGGAATCTATTATTATTATTTATATTACTTTTTTTATTTAATTCTTGTGGTAACTTTCATATTAACTTACCACCAATACATTTTGATGAAATAAAAACTTCTCTTGCTTACATTTTCTGTTCGGGCGCCCAGGGTATCGAACGAATTTCTTCCAACTCTTCCCCTTCTGTGGGAAAACAAGAAAGCATGATCTTGATTTATCTATGAATTAAAACGTAAAATTTCTGAGTTATCAGCACAAAAGATTTTCAGTCGATAGGTAAGCACTTTCAGATTCCTACTAGGCACTGAGTTAATTATCTCAGATGCCTAATGCGATAGTCAATAAGACTAAACACGAGAGCAAAAAACGGTATTTCGGAAACCTGTCTGTTTAGCATCGTTTGATGAAAAATAATACTCTGTGCGTATCGGTTAAGGTCGGGTCATATTATCTCAGTACGTGTGGGCATTACGAAAAGTTCTCTACTGGCGGGAGTTTCAGAAATTTGGAATGCCCGGATTTTTTTTTCCTTCTGTTAAATTTTTTATACGGATTTATGCTTTGCTTTATTTTTGCTTGTATAGAATTTACTAATTGATTTCAATTTCATTTCAAAATTGCTTTGGATTGTGTAACTTTTCAAAACTGCTTTGATTTTAATATTTATAGAATTTAATCCTAAATAAGTCTATTAACTTTATTAAATTTTGATTCTTAACTATTGATGGCATCTTTTTTTTTAATTTAAGAAAAAAATATTTGGATACATAACATTCATAAGAAAGATTTAGGGTAAAAATTCGGTAATAACCAAAATAATTTTTCATGTATATTTTTAAAATAAAACATTTTCTTCTAAAGGCATTTATATAGATAGATAGATCGATAGATCGATCGATCGATAGATAGATAGATAGAGATATAACACTTTTGTCTATTTACATTATAAATTGCTAGAAGGCCATGATTGTCTAAGGGTTAGGTCCATAGAGCTGGTATATAAATAGAGGGAGCCAGTCGTATGTTTCTTGTTGAAACAAGTGTACGCAACATGAACCACGTGGTTTTGAAAAATCTGAGAGTAGAGATATCTTTTGTGGCGACATATCTCACATCTTAACAACCTCAAAATTTGTCACAATTTTTTTGCTTTCTGGCAATTGTAATGGTCGATTTTTATTTCCCGGAAGGTTTTTTTTTCTTTTCTTGTCTAGAAATTATTCTACTTAGCAAAAACAAGCGAAAATAATTTTTCGTTTTCAGAACATTAATAGTTCAGTTTGTTGACTTAAATCATGTTTAGTTTTTTGCTTTTTTAAAGCTTGAATTAAAAGTAATTATTTTCCTCTGTAGTAAACATTTTATTTCTTTTATTTACCTAAAAACATCTTTACATTTTACATTACATGTTCAAATACTTTCTGTCATTATCTCAAAAAGATTTTTTTTTAAAGTCTTTGCAAAAACTGATTATAAAAGTGACATAAGTCTCCCCCTCCCCTTCAGAAACTGTACTTATGCATATATCAACACTATCCATGTTATTAAAGAGAGAAATTATAAAACCATTATATATTATAGACATCTTTTAAAATTCTATTTATTATTTCAGTTATTTTTAATTGGTAGGAAACCTTTTCTAATATTATTTATCGTTGATTCTTTCTATAATAAAATAGAATAAATATAAATTTTTTTTATTTAATTTACTTTTTATTAAATAATTACAATTTTTGTTGTGTTCCGCTTTACAACGGAAGGAGTAATCCTTCTGAGTTTATGTGCCCTTGAGTATCCGAGGGCAGAAGTCTGACTTCTAGCTCACACATGCCTCAAACCCTTTTTACGGTTTTTTTAATGTTATAACAGGATGATTAAGATAAAAGAATAAAAATTATGGAGATCATAAGTAAATTTATTTTTTAAATTGCTAAAAGCATTCATATAAAATTGCATCATTTTAAGACTGAGCTTAAATTTAAAACAATATATTTTTTTAAAAATTAAGTCAATTCCTACATCGGTCAAAGAAGAAAATTTTTATTTTAGTTACTGTTTATTAAATACTCGCAATTAATATAAATAATTTATCAAAAATAATTATTAAATTTCGCAAGAATTGAACTCGCATTCTTCACCTTCACGGGAAAAATGCCGAAATCTTCGCATTTTACCGATTGAGCTACTGCCTGTTAATTTCAAGTTTCATTACAAACTGCTGAAACTCTATTTAAAGTATTAAAAATTATTTAAACCTAATTAATAAATATTTGAAAAACTATTAACATCAATCGTCATTCACTATAAGTTTAACTACTTGACATACGAATTCATTTAACTTTCTAATTAGATAACTCATCCTATTTTGGTAATTTATTGTTAATTTGATTTTTTTTAATAATATATGGAGCATTTGGGATACCAAATCGTTTCATATCGATTTTTTTCGTATTTAAATACTTAATTCTGTAGCTTAATTGCAGGCTTGAAAATAAAAATTCAGTAATTCGATGCGCGTGTCAGACACGTCATTGTATGCGAAGTGGTTAAAAAATTGTACTTGAATGGCTGAATAAAAAGCATTTTATTAACGATTGAAAATTTGAACAAATTATTTATAAGGAGGAAGTGAACTAATAGTAGGAATTGAAATAAATAAATTTGAAGATTAAAAAAATAATACAAATTAAATGCATGAAATTTGGTAAGAAATTTTGAGACTAAAGTTGTAGAAACATGTCTAATTTTTATTGCATTACATTCAGAATAAAGTCATACAAAGCAAACATTTGGTTTTCTAGCCTGTGTTTAGAGCCCGTATATTAATATTCTGTCATTGATTCATTGCCTAATTGATTCTTCCGTACCTATTGTTTGCTTATTGCATGCATTAAGAATACACATAGGAGATTTTACGAAACATTTTTGGGGGTGAAGTCACCCACTGTTCTCTAATTCTTTTGAGCAATTTCTGTAGAAAAACTGACATATTCTGTATATAAGTCAGGGATGCTAATTCCGTGATCTTAACTTTTTCAGTTACGTGCAGTGATACAAAAATGGGAATATATTTTAGAGTGAAAATAAAAACATATTTCTCATTTCTCTGCTAAGATTCCAAGCATAAACATGATTATAGTAGTTAAAAAAACCATTGTCCTTTTAAATCCGGGAATATAATTATTAAGATCAAAATGCGAAGTTATTAGATGCTAACAAACGCAAATGAAATTTGAAAAATTTGCTTTAGACCCCCCACCCCGCCCTCTGACAATTTCCAATTCTACAATATAAAATTGCTAGCAATCTGTCAATTTTTTATAAATAAATCAATATCACATAATTAACTAAAAAGTTATTTATCCATCCCTTTATGCTTTATTCTGCAACAATGAAAGTTACAACAGTTTTCAAAATAGAGTATTTCGGTATTGTTAATAGAGAGTTATAATACTGTTAAAATAGAGTATTATGAAGCAATAATAATATCACTTTGTTTTCTTAGCTTTACAGAAATAATGTATTTTTAAACAGTGAGTCTTTTAAGCAGTTCTTTGTTAAACTTATTTTT
>JAOUZG010031729.1:0-13949 GCA_026289955.1 Argiope argentata | reverse complement strand
CTGAAGGATAACTAATAAAATAGCTAGGTTAAAAACTCACTTTTCAATAGTGATTTCGATTCTGATTTTTCAATTATGCATCTCAAAATTAGATATTGGATTTCGCAGCTAATTCTATTTTATATCCGGGTATGTAGTTGATGAAAAATAAGAGTGAATACTTATGTCAGAAGATCATGTTTTAAAATTCCTTCTCTTCTTTGAAAATCAGAATTTATTGATAAATAATTTGATTTTTGCAATTTAACTATTTGGCAGTGATGAGCATAATATGAACTATCATGAAAATGGCTCTATAATACAAACGGACTAATAAGGTCACTAAGAGGAGGTGTGCCGAAGCATCAAAGATTGCAAGGTGTCTTTAGGAATATACACATAAATTTGTGATTTCCAATACATTGATTCAAAACCCTAATGTTGGCATGACAAGAAACACAAAGAAATTTAACTATTTAATATTTCTTATCCTTACACGTGTGGTAAGATTATTTTTAACTATGGATTTGGAGCGGATGTTAAAGAAATAATAATATCATATATAGACATGTAACGCAATAATGAGAATTTAATTCCACAAAGTCGAAGCAATTAAATTTATTCCAAATGTGCCAAATTCTGCATCATACGTAACAAAAAAGATTATCGGTACTTAAATAGTGCGATCTATTCATAGTGAGATCTTCATATTTTAGAATTGGTTACTTTGAAATATATTCCTTTTAGGTTATATATAAATTTTATATAAAAATTTGGATCCAATAAAAATATAGGGAAAGTTTCATTTTTGATCATAAAAGAATTAGACTGTAATTCAAAAAATGATTAACAAATCTGAATTTCGTAAGGAGTTCGTTTCGTTACTTTCTCGTATGAGAAGTTCAGAAAAAGTATTGAAATCATTAAATGATCCGATATTGAAACTATGACAAATCGTCTTGCTTTCCGAAAAACACATTTTTAGCATTTTATCTCTAGGCCTACCATTTCCAGGGTACTTCTGAAAACTCCAATGGTCCTGTTGGATAGTTCTTCGATACGAACTTTTCCTCTGGCCTCTCAATTAGTCCCTTAAGAATTTCTACCAAGCTAGGCTCAGAATTAGAAGGTCGAAAAAGACACCGAGTTCCAATAAATGTCAGATGTTTTAAACATTTGAAACCTACAAATTTCTTCTCGTTTGACCTTCTCGGACCATTAGTGGATGTCGCTTTATGCTCACTTGAGCATATGTATATAAAAGTAGACTTATTACAAAGACTGATCACTGCCTGAGATTCTTTCATTGCATTTCTCACCTGTTGCACCCCTCTCACATTTTTTTATTGGATGCGGAAAAGAAAAACATTTTAAGCATTGCCTAGGATTAATAATAAATAAATGTACTCCCTGTCTTGTACGTCATACCTTAACGTAATTTGGGATGGCAACACCCAAAATTGTGAACAAGACATATTCTGTAGGATTATTTTTTTCTAGATCCAAAACGTGTTAATTCATAGATTTTAATACTATTTTCTGCTTCTAATTCTTTCAAATCGAAGAGGTTAGCAAACTGTTTAATATTATGCAACAAAAACCTTGTATTCGTAGCTCTATTCGTATTATAGATATAATTAGAATACTTATAATACCTTGAATATAGCCTAATTCTTTATTCGTATTTGAATTTCAAATTAAAGCAGTGTAACGTTTGAGAAAATTACCAATTTGAGCTTCCAAAATGAAGATGAACATATTTGCGCCTGCTTCTGAAGCTTTATAAATTATCAATGTTGCTACTTATTCTGTTATCTGATCGTCATCTATTCTTCGTTCGATAAATGTAGATTCTTAATATCTAAGTTTATTAACAGATATTTTGAGGAAAGCCAAACCCTACAACGGTCATTCAAAAATCCTCAACTTTGGACAAAGAAAGTAAAAACAAACACAACTTATCGAGTAAAGCTCACCTGAAAACTAGATATCCTGGGAACAGTCGCGTATTCGTTCATCACTGTTTTCTCGTAAAATCAAAAGCAACAGTTTAAAGAATCAGCTCTCCCAGTAGATGAGCCTTTCCAACAGTCTATATAAAACTAGAAATGGAAAAATAAGCCCCGTTTTGGCGCCAACAACTTCTCGCAGAGGAGTGTGAATGACTCTCTTTTGAGTAGTCGGGTTTTGTTTCAGCTTCTATTAAAGAAGCACTAATTCCTTATAAACAAAAGTTTGTTTCTCATTTGATCACAAATCCATTGAAAACAGATAAAACATTCCCTGCAATTATCCCACCGGAGAAAAGTTGAAAGCAAGAACAACAGTCATTAGCTGGAACTCATTTTACTACGGAAAATGTCTCGTTTGTAAGGAAAAAGACCTGGATATTCTGACATTTAAAATATCTTATTAATTAGATGACATAACTTTTTTTTGGACATTTATTGTTATTCAGTTTTTAAAGTTCATCATTAAGTTAAGCTTCTTTTTTTTCTTCTTTTATCTGATAATGAATGTAGTTGGTATTCTGCTTATTGATTAGAATATCAAAAAATGTTATTCGATGTCTTTTTCCGGCACTTCAGTATAAGAAAAATAATTAAGCATACGAAAAATATTTAAATTAAAGGCCTTCACTAAATTTGAAATCAATTAAAATTGGGATATATTATTAGCTACCTCAGCAATCTTCAACAAAGATATGTTCACATATTTCAGAATTTGCACTGTTTATCAACTGACAATTTTCACCTTAATCGTTATTCTCCTTTTAGATTGCATTTTTTATTGATAGCATTTTCGGGTAATAGGTTGGTTTAGTTTAGTTTGTTTTCAAGTTAAATCAAATTAAAGCATCGCATCACATCTAAATAAATATTTATTTATGCTGACCCTCATAATTTTCAGTATTTATTAAATATCATCGGCATTAATTGATAAAGAGAGATGATCTCGTGCCCTCAACTATCTTTCTGTGAGGTAGCAGGCTTCAAATGTTCACGCAATATTCAATGAAGTCAATTTACAGATTCCATGCTCGAATAAAAGATTTAATGCAATGTCCCACGGTGCATTATAAATGAAATTTGGTCT
The DNA here is from genome assembly GCA_026289955.1 of Argiope argentata. Classification (NCBI taxonomy): domain Eukaryota; kingdom Metazoa; phylum Arthropoda; class Arachnida; order Araneae; family Araneidae; genus Argiope; species Argiope argentata. The sequence goes on along the minus strand of JAOUZG010031729.1, from coordinate 10,874 downwards.
TAAATTTGAGATGTTTGTATCCCGAAATCCATACTTCTTCGCTAAAACACAAATAAGGTTCTTTTTTGCATTCGTATACGATGAATGATAAATCATATTTCCTTCCACTTTCACAATATGATATGATATTGGCACGTTGTTCCTAGCTTCAAGTAGATGCGATTATCTACTTATACTATTGAGAAAGTACTGTAATCGTCAAAATATTAGAACTGGGAATTTTGGAAAACCTCCACGTTGTAAATCTCCTTGATTTTTATGAACTCGTTTTATAAAAGGTCTGTATGTCCGTCTGAGATAAAAGTAACTCAGAACCTGCTTAGAATTAGGCTAATGAAATTTTGTATACGACTTAACATCAAATTTCTAGATTTCTATCAAATTTAGAGTAAAATTTGTTTTACTGTCTGTGTGTACATTCAGTTGCTCGAATGTAAATTAGCACGACAAATACAAAACGAAGAAAGCTAGATGGAATAAACTCAGTATACATATTTTTACAAATATACTAGAAGAAGCCCATCAAATTTTGAGTCTAATCTTACTAGCGGTGAACGGCTGTCAATTTCTGTTTTACAAAATACGTAAAATCTATAGCTATGTCTCTCTGATCTTCTGTCTGTCTGTCTGTTCATCTCCCTGTGACAAAGATGTTTTGAAGTTTAGCGAATTTAATTTTGTATATGCTCTTTATGCCAAATGAGTACATTTTCATCCAATATTGAGCGAAATCTATTCAGAGGAAATCTGGCTGTTTAGGGGTTCGAACATAAATTTGTAAGATAACTACAAAACAAAGAGAATTGGATTCACAAAATTCGGTGCATAGATTTAACAAATATAGAAGAGATACTTAACAATTTTTTTACAAAATCAAATAAGAGGTGATCATCTGCACTTTTAGAAGCATGTAAACGGTTTAACTCAAAAATGCAACGGTTTTAATATATCAAATGATAAGCGATTTTGTGACTGTAATTACAGCTCTGTGTCACATTTTGGTTCTAATCGATTGGAAAAATGTGTGTAGCATACAATTTAACGTTTATTAGACAGTAAATGAGAAAGTATTTGATTGATCATTCTTGTTGGTTTAATTGCTCTGCCTTCTCAATATCTGATTATTAAGAAAAAGAGAAACAATGAACGATTTTGCTGTCTTCAAGTATCCTGGCAAGCGATGATTACTTTTTGCTTTGAAGACTGTACATGGAAGACGCAATTCTATTCACAACATCCTTACGATCATTCATGATTTTATAAACTTAATACATTGTTTTATAGTTGTCGAGACTCTTTTTTGGAAATTACTTTTTATCTGTTTAGTTCTTTTTCTTTCATATTTGATACTTGCTGTTTTATGAAGTTAATTATCAGAATTCATAAAAATAATTTGTGCCGCTAGGGAGAAAGAAAAATACAAACCATAGGTAATGTTGTCTGTTTGATATAACGTCAACGCCTGGCAATACCGTCAGCCTTCAATCAGTGGGAAACGGTGAGATGAGTTAACCATGTTGAAATATGTTTTTTGAGAAACACGCAATTCTTAATTTAACATTTCCAAATCACTGAACGTTTTAGAATTGTGTTTTAATGAGGAGCTCGAATTATACAAGAATTTTGTAGAAAGACACGAGTTGATGGATGCTCGATACTAACACAAGTTAATTGCGTCTGAAAGCGCAGGACTTTGGAAGGGTCAAATAACGACCCATTAAACAAAGCATTGTCAGCCATTAAGACGGTATGCAGCGTAATCTGCATGAAGTAAATATTTGAACTATATGGTTAAATAAAATCAACCATTATTATTAAATAAGACTTTCTCAAAGAGGGCATACAGCGTATACCTGCATGAGTTTTAAAAAGAAGAGGGAAAACGCTCGGTTGCATTTGCATACAATTTGGAAGAATCCGCTCTGTGACTGAAAGCAAAGCCTTTGAACAAAAAAAAATAATAATGGTCTACAGAAGCTTACATTTTACCTTGCCACAAGAAATCTTGATTAGATTTTAATTTGATTAAAAATTGGACGTTAAGCTTTATTCATCTTTTGTTATCGAAGAATCTGCCAAGAAATAAAATATTCATAAAACAGATAATGCTATTTTCTGTTTGGTGACTATTAAAAAGGTAAGTCGTTTTGCTAATAATAATTTCCATAAACTTAAAGGTAGTTTTTTAGGAGCTAGTATGAGTATTCGTTATTTTGTGCTATCTTCATTCGTCTTTTTTAAGGTGTATATCTAAAGTTTAAAAAAATGGAGGCTTACGAACTCGGGAAATTTTGTCAACAAGTTAAAAAAAATCTCTAAACTTTAAGAAAATTCCCAATCAGATTTTTGACTTTAACGATGTCGATTCAAATAATAAATTTGGTGATATATTGAAATTTTCAAAACTATACTACATTTTTAAGTCTGAGAAATCTTCCAGTAAAAATTTTTTTTCATCGTTAGAGTATTACAGAATTTTAAACTCAAATAATTTTTGGAATAAACGTCTTTTTTTTACATTCTGTTTAAAAGAGATTAAAATCACAGCAGTAGGTGGATATAAAACTTTCAGTATGTCATTGTTTGGAAAAGTTTCTTTAAAAATATATATCTAACCCCTTTTTAAACTTTAAAGCCAAAATTTCAAATAAAATTTTGCAGTCAAATTGCTTTTCTGATATAGTTCTTAATCTAGATTGTTCAAAACTTTCTGAAGAACTAACTCAAAATTTGAGGTTTTTCAATTAAATGTAATACAAATTATCAGTAGAATCATCCCATATAAATGTTTTTAATTCAGTGGGACAAGACCTCCTCAACATTTTCAATCATAATTCCTCGCTTATCATTCTGAGGTACCTTAAAGTAGCCTAAATTCATTCATAATTTACATCAATCATAATTATGGGCTGCTCTGCTGTGTGCAAAATGCTTCATGTCCCGTTCAGAATGAAAGAATTAAAAACTGTAAAAGGAAATCGATCGACCTATAAGTATCAAATTTGGAATTCAATTGCTTGGTCAAATATACCCATTACGAAAGGATTTTCCAAAACCTTAGTTAGATTTTATTGAAAAATAGTTTATATTGCCCTTCCTTTCTTGGGATGAATATCTTTTCCTGTAAAATATTCATGTAAATACATAATTTTTTACTTTTGTATGAAACCGTAAATATGTATAAAAATATAAATGTAAATCAACTGATATTATCTATCAAAGGAGTGCTTATCTATCATATTTCAAAATAATCTGTATTGAATCTTTAAAAAAATTAATAAATTGAAGGAAATTCCAAGTTGATATAATTGAAAAAGCACTATTACAAGTCGTAGTATGGTGTAAATTCTTTCAGGATTATTTCCACCAAAATTTGTAGGAAAAGTACTATTGCTTTTTCTAAGACCAAGAGACCCGCTTGAAAAATTAACATTTCTTTTGTCTTAAATTATATGCGTAAAAAATTTGATTAATTCTGTGTAGTAAGAAATTTGAACTATACTTAAGCACGAGTTCTTCAATATAAAAATCTATTAGAAATTTATAGAGAATCTTATTTTAAAAATAAAATTTTCATTTAGTATTTTTTACGTGTAGTTTTGATATATAAATAAGTATAAATCATATAACCCCAAATGGACTAATCAAATTTTAAATAGTATACTACGATATTTGAAACTAAATCTTGAATCTTTAATTTCTGTCATATAACATTTCCTTCAAATAACATTTATTTCTGAATTATGCCATTTTGAGCCACGTATATTCATGCGCATTGTTTTTTAAGGTGGAAAACGTATTTTTAATAATGCGATAAATGCATTAGAAAAATTCAAGTTATCTTATGGGGTTGTTGAAAAAAAAATTCTGTCATATTTATTTATAAGTTTCAGGTTTAAGCTATTTTTAATGCTATAATCCCCTATTCTTGATTTCTTTTAACTATGCATTATACTTTTGGGTATGCCCATTCAGTAATGTGAAGAACTGATATATTATCCCAAATTTGTTATGCCGCTTTGATAACGGCCTTCATGTATATCATTTAAATTGCGCGTAATAGAAGGAAGTAACCCGATTTCTAATTCTATAAATCACGAGCAATTCATTTTTCTATATTTGTGAATTATTCACCAATGTTATTACCGACGTTATCATTCTCGTAAATAATGAAACAAGACTGATAATGTCGGTGATCAAGAACCATTCAGTTTTGCTTTTATTTAACCCTCTGTCGATCGCGGTATCTGATTTGCATAAAACCTGTATTATGTATAACTTGTATTGTAACTTGTATCTATGTATACAACACTTTTTATTTGAAATTTTATGGACCTATTCTTTTGTATCAGAATTATGAAGGAAAAATCATCAAAGGTATTGAGCATATCAAAAAAAAAAAAAAGCATCTACAAATTACATGGTTTCTACAGTTACATATTTAATTGTAGAAACTGTTTCCTGCCTGATTCGAACCATCCCTAAAAAATTGCTTATTTCTTTACTATCTTTTAATTATATTAAAGATAATATCTAACAGTTGCGAATAAAAATAGATTAATAGGTGAACAACTTTATTAAGAGAAGTTAAGTATAGGCCTGTTCTACTCGCATCAAATTAGACCTTTAATGAAACTCTTGCATTGATGCTAATATGAGTAACACGACAATAAACCTATTAAGAATAGAATTGAGAGCAATATTGTTTTAAAAAGTATACCAAATTTATTAAATTAAAAACTCACAAGCATTTTTAGTTTTTAACTGTGAAGATAATTTAGCACATATCTTGTAGGAGAAAGATACCTTAACAAAATATCTCATGCCATGTGCCATATACCGAATACAAACCATTTATTTTCTCACACATAACTAATTCTGATTTTGCTCCTAAATCGTCTCCTTAATTTTTATTTAAAACAATATCATTTCATTGAGATAGCTGAAAATTTTACTTTATACTTTAACATCAACGAATGCCGGCTTGCTGGCACAGAGGTAGCGCGTCTGCCTCGTGTTCAGGAGGTCCCGGGTTCGAGTCCTGGTTCGGGCATGGCTGTTATTCTGTGTGCTATCTGTGAGATGAGTGAATGTGCCCCCCTGTAAAAAGGGGTTGTGCAAGCGAATGTGATGAGTGTGTAGCAAAAGTCGTACTCTTGGCCCTAGTTGGCGCTACTTGAAACAAGAGACGCTTCATTCGGCTTAAATCTGCTGCTGGGTCCAGCAGCGAGCTTGTCCATAGGCAAGTGCCAATAGAAACAACAACAACAACAACATCAACGAATGGTAAGGGAAATTTCAAAGCTGCAAATTATGGTATTGATATATAAAAGTTAAAATAATTGTATTCAATTTGGTTAAAATCCTCGACTTGAATCTCTAGATTATAAATGAAGTCTTCTCTAAAAGTATTTCTAACTTGGTTTGAACTTTAATTCAAGAGCTAATTTCTTTTGCATCTTAGACTTGGTAAAAGCATCGTGTTTATTAATAGTTCATTTCATTTAAATATTGAAATAACTTTCTGACATATTTTATTGATGTAAAATCTTTGAGATTAATTTACTGATCTTAATTCTTTTCAGACCGTAGAGAATACGCTCATACATTTACGGAAGTTTGGCATGAAAAACTGGGAGCCATTAAAATATTGATGATAAAGAAAACCTTATAGAGCAAGACGGGTAAGTTCTTCAAACGTCAGAGATGAAATCGAAGTGCATGTTTTCGTGTATCGCTCTTTAGAATACATAATTTACTGTTGATAAATTAGCTACCAAAAATATTTAAATAGTAGAAAAAAGCTAATTTGAAATTTAGATTAGACATATCTGAATGCATGTAAAAGTATTTAAAAGCTTATTAAACTTTTGACTCAAATGTGCGTTTTTAACACATTAACGCTTGATGCTATTCGGCATTTATTTTACAGTTAGTGGCTTAATATGTATATGTAATGATATTGCTTAGTTTATAACCTAAAATCTTATTTATCTTAATTTACACCATGCGGAATTTAGAATTTCCCCATTTCCTGAAGCAAATCAGTTTATTTCTACGACGGGCTTCAAAATGTCTGATCATTGCAGTTCTCAAGTTCCAAGCGAAGGCATAAGAATTTAACTCCTAAAGAACTCTTTCAAATAGTACCCGAAATTCCCTTGACACACCTCCAAAGAAATCCCTAAAATACTCTAGTGAAAGAAACAGGAGATAAATTTTCCTTCTCTTGTGAGCAAGTCCTCTCTGAGTTATCTTGTGATCTGGTTCAACGAGTTTAATCTTTGTCATACTATCCCGAAAAAAAAGATATTGATTCCAAATTTGTCCGTTCGTCCACATATGTTCAACATTTCATACATATTTAATAAAAAATCACACATAAACAAATTAAGGCCATGTGTGGAATTCGAATTTTAATGTTCGAATTTAAGATTTAAAGGTAAATATTTTCTTCTAACGGATCGAATTAGAACTTATATTAAGGTTTGAATATAATATATGTATTAACAATATATAAACATTAATGTGAGTTAACACTAATATTCTGATTGAATTTAATATACATAACATTTGAAACTATTTTTAAACCAATAAAAATCAAAATTAATTTTTAATTAAATAGTTGAAAATACCGATACTGTATTATGATTTATTTCTAAAACTACACGTTTAGAAAGTTCGAGCATAATTCTCCAAAAAAATTGCCTTCATTTATTTTTCTGAACATATGGCAAGCAGCTTTATCAATGTTTATTAATGTTAAATATACCATTTCAATTATAGGAAAAGCCTTTAATTGAAATAGTATATTTATAAAAACGTTTACTTGATGTAGTATATTTATAATCACAGCATGTAATTAAGACAAAAGTAGTTCAATGATTGTACTAAACATAAGAAAATTCAATCCCTCGATAAAAAAAATTTTAAAAAAGATTTGATAAAAGCTTGTTCCAAAAATATATCTTAATGTTTTTAAAATTGTTGAATTGGAGCAATTTGTTCATTTGTTTATTCTATTATTTTGCTTTGCAAGCACTTAACATCTTATTAGATGCCAATCACCTCAAACAGGATTGAAATGGAATTTGAAAGCCAAATGCAATAAGCAGTCTTGTGTACTGATGGGTTCAAATTTCTGTTATAAAATTTCAACATTTTTTTTGAAAAACAAATCTTAATACTAATTTATCACGATAGCGACGTTTGGCACTTATCACTGTAATAGTAAGTTGTTATAAAATATAATTTATAGCAAATTTAATACACATGAGTTTCCACTTACCTTCCAAACCATTAATGATATATTTTCTTTGGTTTTCAGTTTTCTGGAATTGAATATGCAATGAAAACTACACGTTCATATCCAGTTTCCTAAGTAATAGTCATCCCCAAGTAATTTCAAGTCTCCTTGTTCCCTCGCCGATTGTCCTGGAAAATTTCCAAGCTGCTGATTAATGAAGCCAACTATAATGAAGAATACAAATGGATCACGAAAAGTAAAATGGCGAGAAGGAAGCTTTGTTCAAAATGTCAGTTAGGTTTGAACTTTAAAGCTTCAAGTAAGATGAAAAATTTCAATATTGCTCATCAGAACAGACTGCAAGATATTTGGGTGAAAAATTTTGATTATTTATTCAGACTATCTTATGATACGATTTTTAAAGCATTTAAAATATTTTGATTAGTTAAAATCTGAATGAGTGTAATTCGAAAAGCTACAAAATGGCAAAAAAATAAACAACTTAAAGGATAAAAAGATTTCGTGTCAGAACTATTTCTCTGCCGTCGAAAATTCGATATTATATAAATGAGTAATTGACCTCTTCAGCAAAATTTTCAAAATAAATTTAAATTCGTAAGCTTTTTAAATAACTTCATTTCCAGTTCTTATAAAAGTCCTAGATGGGATATCATATAATTAGGATCCTAAATAAATAGAAAATAGTTAATAAAGTTTTAATTAATATGCATACTTACTGATTTTTTTCTTGGATATGCTGATATATAACCAAAAAGCAATTTTCAATGGGATGCCGTATATTGCATTCTCACAAAAACACGAATACTAGAATTTAGTGAGTTTTAGAGAGCAAGGTTTTTAAGAAAAATCGAAAGATTGGGCTGTTGTAAGATAAGAATAGGCGATAAATATGAGATGGTTTCAATCAAATTCATCATAAAATGTACCGTATAGAAAAATATTCGAAATTACACATGTTTGAATAATTGAAATTAAACTACAAATCAACAAATAATCAAACGTAAAGTGTGGTTAAAAAATGTTCAGTGTGAAACATTCTGGCTTTATCAATACAATACAAAACAAGATACCAAATATTTAATTTTCCTAGCGATTTTCTTTACCTTTAAATTCTCCATAGACAATATTGCATTCATCTTTCACGTAGCGACGGGAAACTAATATTTAAATGCGTTAGTCCTGTAAGTTACCCCTCAGTCTGAATTTCTCATCTTTCGGCATAATTGGATATTTTTAATCACAGGAAAAGATGTAATTTTGAATAGTATATTCTTATTACTATTCGCGTTAATCATTAAAAGTTTTTGCTGAAATTACTTTGTTGAACTTAAAACTCTAAATCCGCATGGAATTATCTGGTATTAAATCATATTCAATTTAACACGAATGTTACACTTTATCTGATATGACGTCAAATTAATTGAATTTCAGGTGTTTGCTACCAAAATTCAAAGGAAATCCTCATTGCCTTGTTTTGTATCTATGACATCCAATTTAAGCTTAGAATGTTCAATTCCCTAGGTTTAAAATTCTGTAACAAGATAATGAAATCATCTTATTGACAAATATTTTCTTGTATTTCATTTAGTGCTATGAATCATCACTTTATTCAGCTAAATGTCGAGTTTTGAAAATAAATTTCTGTCAGTAATAACCGAATTTTGGACTAATTCATTAAGTCTCTTATGCTAATCCTTTTGGTAACATTTCCCACCCTGTGTTCTGTCCCATTTTCTGTTGTAAATTCTACCTGATAAACCGAGTCAATTAATTCAGCTTTCCATCTAGACCCTCGATTTTTTAATTCCATATTTGCTGTGATTGGACGTTTCATTGGAAGAAATTAGCCATATCAAGTACTAGGAGATAAAGCAATTTCATAATTTTGGAAGAAAATATTTTAGGGTGGGATTTTGTAATACTTTACCTCACAAAAAAACCCTTAATAAATTACATTAGAGTTTTAAACCCTTAACAGGTTTGCCCGTATGCCGTACGTGCATCGATTTATTGAATTTTGATAGTTGTAAGCTAAAAATAAACCACTGATAATTATAATTCAATATGAAAATTACTTCGAATACATATATGTAATGTATTCAACGGATTTCCTCTTTAAACAAAATAAAAAAAATAGTCCTACAATAGAACGTGTCATTTTATTAGCCAATAAAAAAAATAAACCAGTTAAAAGTGGTTAAATTAGCACAGGGAAATATGTTTTACAATTGGATCCTTTTTCATGTAAAAAGACGTGTCTGTTACTCGAATCCTGATCTTCGGCGTAGTTTGTAATTTATAACAAATGTTAATACTGAAATTTATTGGATTTTAGAATATCCTCATATCAATAAAAAATTTACATATAAGAAAATCCTCATTTCTTTCACTCCGTTATATGGCTTTGATAGGCGTATAAGAATTTTTAAAATATCTTAAAGTAAATCGAAATAGACAGCAACTGGTAATTTTCATCAGAATGACTATGGAACCTTTTTTGAGGAACCGGGTGTTGCAACTTCTAAGGATCATTTGAATCTTTTAACTGGGAAAGATGGATTTCATTAAAAATATTGTTGAAAATAGTGATGGAATGTCAGCTGTTTGGGTTTTTAAATGTTAAATTCATGTCTTGGAAGAATTGTCAGGTAGATTGTCAGGTAGGGAGGAGGGAGACGTTGAAAAGACATACAAAGGAGCATTTGAGAGCTATTTTATATTTAAAAAATTCATAATTTGGTCGCCTATCGTCTAAGAGTTTGAAATTGTTACGAGTTCTTTAGGTAGTTTTGAGAAAATTCAATTTGCATATCTATACTACATAAGGAGTGAACATTTTGGGTTTTCTGGGACATGCAGAAAAATAGTTGAAAATCTCATTTTGTTTTACACGGATAGGGTAATCAGTCTTTAAAATGAACAAAAATTTGTTATATAAAATTAAAATTGTACCTTAGAAATCAGTATAGAAGAGATGGCATTGTGCGCAAATTTTCTCACGATTCTATGTTTCTATAGATATAATTTTATTCCGGTAGAGACATTCTGCAGGCATTTCTACAGGTTTCCACCACCCTAAATCCCGCTACTTAATTTTTAGAGTTATCTATAATACCGAGTAACGTTGTTACTGAAGTACGTGAAATTTATGTGAATATTATGCATGGTTTAAAAACTATACAATTGACTAAGAATAGAGGCAGGGGATTTTATAACGAATGCCGCTGGTATTCATAGTGGGTAGAGAGTGGAAACTGTACTGCACTGGAAATTGCTATGTGTTTGTCCGCTGTTAAAATTGTGGTCCATCGTTAGTGTAAGTAATTTATGCTATTGGAACTGTGTGGGTTAATGTCATGTGAGTAATATGTTGGAATTTTGTGGGTCATGGTGTAATGGATATTGCTGATGGTAGTGGGTGTAGTGGTGTTAGCAGTTGAAATGAAGCTGGGTATCATAGTAGTGTGTATTGCATGCGATATTAAAACAGAGGAATTCGTACTAGACTGAGTAATAGGTGTAGTATTGGAATTTATGATGGCATTGGTGGAGTGTATAATCTATGTGGTATTGGGATTTCGTTTTTGTATAGGAATAGGTAATGGAT
>JAOUZG010031720.1:558-13204 GCA_026289955.1 Argiope argentata | reverse complement strand
TTATGTATAATCTGATGACTTATAGAACAAATAAAAACTACATTTTTTAAGCCTATATAAAATTCACATTGTTCATACAGGTATTTCTAACTTTACATAATATTCTAGAACAAAATATAAATTTATTCTTCTACAGTATATAGTCATGATAGAGATATATATAATTAAAAATTGTTTTATTATTAATTAAATTATTTTAAATTTATGAGTGCAATAATAACATTAAATTACTTAAGTACTTCGTAAGGTTTCAGTAATAATTATTAAAAATCTCTAATTAATTTACCTTTTGTACACCAGTGGTACTTGAATAAGTTCTCTTGTACTTTCATTAAACGCTTCTCTAACAGTCAAAAACTGATTTTCTTGAAAATGTTTAGCACAAACCTACAAATACAAAACAAAATTAGGTCTATATCATACCATATTATAAATATATGTATAGCAGAAAAAACACAAAAACAAAACATTTTACTTATTAATAACAAAATGAAAGAAGACTACGAGAGGTAGCAATAAAGCAAAGAAAATTTGTATTTAACTGAAGCAAACAATATCAACGTAATTGGAAGTATAAGCAACTACATGTAGAGCAAACAAAAACGACAGAAGATAAATGGAAATAGAAAATAATTTTAAATGTTTCGCTGTTCAAAACAATTAAGTAAAAATTGTACCAAAAAAATCAACTTACCTTACTACATTTAGCTGGAACGAAATTGTCCCGCTCTATTGCAGAGATCCATGCTCTTTTAGTGTTACCATCACTTGGAAACGAAAATAGATAAACACATGGGCTATTTTTTGTTTAATTACTTTTACAATTGGGAACACAGCAAGCACTAGGCATCTTTATTGCGATAAATTAAAATTAATATGGTAAAAAATCATAAAACTTTCAAGCAAAACCAATAACACAATCACCGATCTTCACAACGACCACAACTATCCGCACCTTTTTACACTAATCGCCAACAGAATTCTTCTTGAAAGTTCATCCAAACTCGTGACGTCACGGGGTGAAAGCGCAAGCAGTTGTGAGGCCTTGTATTACGAATGTCGTGCCCTGGTCCGTGCGATTTCTAGATTGTGTTTCGTTCTAACAGCATAAGGAGGCAATCATTCTGTTACCGAATATGCCATTTATTTAGTGATCATTTCTTTGTTACGAGAGGAAGGCAGCTTAACTGAATGTCGGCAATTGATTCATGTCGAAGAAAATTTATGAAGGTTTTATTTATATTTATTTTCTTATTTAATCTCTTTAAGAAAATTTATTTGATATTTGTTATAATTGTCTTCGTTTGCTTAAAGCCATTGTTTTTTAGTACTAATTCGGGTTAAATCTAAACGAGTAGTTTGATTTAGAGATGCATAATCCACCTTTTTTTAAGTAACAAATAATTTTGCTATAGCTATTTTTAAATATTTGTTCTAAATATCTGTTATTTCACTCATATTATTAATTAAAAATTATTAATTAATATTAAATTTACAAATTATTAATTATTATTAAATTTAAAATTTATTAATAATAATTGGTACTCAATTTACAAATGTAAGTAACACGTGGTCAAATTAATTTAATTATTTCAGCTTATCTTTTAAATTCTTTTTCAATACTATTTATTTAATTTATTTATTGGAGTAAAGAATTTTCTGAAAAAGTTGAATTAAAAATAAGTGTCATTTCTTTAAAATGTTCGTTTTATTTCTAAATTCTACGTATAGATAGCGCCAAAGAAGTAAATATACTTTAATGGGACTCATGTGTGGCCGTCCAGAGACGGCTACGACTCACGTCACAGGCAATACAATGATCTTCATAGGATAGCGGATTGTCAAATGCAAATATTGGAAAGTCAAGGTCGCTACAATTGAGGGGAGGGGTGAATAATAACACTTTGCAGTGAAATTATCGGAAAGGGAGAAGCCACTGTTCGGATAGATTTCAGTGATATGCAATTCAGCGTTACGATTATTCCAAGAATAACCAGTCCGGTCACTTTTCAATCCATTCACAGATTTCTCCTTTTATCTTTATTCCCGTTAAGGAGACAGCACCCTGAGGGCACAAGGGGAGAATGCTTTGTGTTTTTAGGATTCCCTTTCCTCCCCCGGGAGGGTCGAGGATCACCCGATACCCTTCTTTTCTTTGAGAGCTGTCGGCTCAAGCCATTTTGAGATAGCATATTGTCAATACGGATATTGTGAGAATTTGCGATTTTAGATTGAAAGGAATCCACTATTTTTTTTTTAATTCCTCTTTCACTTACAACACATTTCCTTACAGCCAACTTTAAGATTTTACATTATTATCGTGCATGAAATTGAATTCGACTGGCTTTTTCAATGTCTTTTTGGCACATTCATTAAAAAATAAGACTATCGTGTATCAATTTTTCAGAATTACGAATACATTTTTTTATTATTATTCAATACATTTTTCAGTGGTCCAAGGTAAAATTAACCTTACTGAAATATCAACACAATATTGCGATTAGTTTACTTAAATTTCAAATTGCAGTTTTTGATGATCCTATCTCATTTTTTGCTGTTTATGTCAACGAAGCATTGTACAGTGTTTATCATGAGGTTTCGTGGTGCATTAACTGGTGGAGGATTAATTTTATATTAATAATTTTTAAGTTGGTTATTTTTTACGCATTATACGATTAAGAGAATTTATATTCATTTTTGTTAAACATATTTTGAAAAAAAAAGAGAAAACTTTCGTGTAAATATTTCTCATACAAAATGCATAGTTTTAGGGTGTGATTTCAAAGATCGTTATTAAGGAAATCAGTCCTTTCTTGTATAGAATTAGAAATAATCATTAGATGAATGGATTATTCTAAGCATATCTAATTTTATATTCATTTTATCGGCTTTTTGTATCCTTAAAAAATATTTTGAAAAAAAAAGATATTAACTTATTTTTTTTTCTTAAATGATTGTTTTAAATATAATTTTAAAGAAAGAATGAAGAAATATATTTATCCAATGCTCTGAAAGGGGATTCTTTTAAAATTAAGTTTCTCCATTTCCAACATTGTTTAATATTTACTACTTTTAAATGTCACAAATTTGGTAAAGATATTGTTTTCCCCTTCTAGACAATAGAGGAAAATTAATTCCAGCCACCAGGGAACAGTGTCACTGTTGCTAATTGCGTCGTATTTCCGCTTTGTGAGAATAGATCATTCTTTTTTTCTATTTCTAAGAAAAATTAAAATTACCTTATAATTTCAAAACGCAGCCATTCTGTGTGGGAATTTGAAATCGCTATTCCATTGTTATGTATAACACTGCATAAAACTTTCTTAAAAAATATATTTATAATTTTTTCTTTGTCGATGTTCTAGCTGTCATAAATTAAATGTGTCCGATCTTTTGAACTTTTTTTAAAAAAATTTTAAACTTATTAAAACATTTTTTATTTCATATAAATGGTAAAATTATTTCTCAAAATTATGGTGAAAGATTTATTACCTAAAACAAAACAAAAAATGTATATATTTCCAAAAATTTTATATGGGATGAATTTATATCTTATTCTGCTATTAATTTGTGCGTGTGTATTTTTAAGAATAACTAAAACTGGTCTGATTTCATAGTATCGAAAAAAAGAGTGTTAAAATATATTATAACCATTAATGAATAAAAATATCAATTATTTACCCTGCCATTATCAAACACATTTCTTCATTGTAAAATGTCTCCAATACAAAGTTTGCTTCTCGTAAGCTCCAGAAAAATAAGGTTTTTACGAAATAAATTTTTTTTAATTTTTTTTTATTAATAGTCTTATTCTACTACACTATTCTGCAAGTTTACCGTAGAAGGGCTTGGGCTTTTAACATTTTTACAATTTTTCTATGGGTTAAATTTCCAAATGCATTATCATTAAGTGAATGCATATATTCTTTTGTGTTCCAAAAAATAAAGAAGTAAATAATTTGATTTTACAATTAAATAATAACTAAGTAAGACTTATAAGATGTACAACTGCATTCAAATTCAAATTATAATAAATGGTATTATACAATAAGCGACAAGCTTAATAATTAATATCATTGCCTAGAATAACATTTTAAATCAGTTTAAAAATCCCTAGTGTCCATTCAAATGTCATTTAAACACATTTTCCGAATATTTTATGAACTTTCTTTCTTGCATAAAATCGCATAGTCTCCTGCGACTTTGTATTTTGACTTCATTTATTTCTTTGACATTAAGTCAGATAAAATATGTTTTGAGAACATTTTGAATTGAAATTTACAATAATCAAAATCAAGATTAATGAATCAAATATATTCACCATAGGTTTAAAAAAGTGATTCTTAAAGATTATCAATTTCAAATTTAGTAAATAATAAAATAAAATAATTCTCATAGTAATTGTTTTTTTATTTAAAACTACAGCTTTTAAAGATGCAATAAGCTGAAAATAAAATAAACCCACGAAGAGGGCGAATGAAGGACAGACCTCCCAAGAAAAAAACGTTTGCTAATTTTCAGTTAACCTTTTACCCACGCAGATTATCGGCGCCCTAGATAACTTGTTACATCTTTGATCCCAATTCGTCGCAGTGCAGAAAAACTAAATTGAACCTCGGATTGGGTTTTTTTTCGCCTTGTCATTATATTTTTCATTGAAAAGTGACA
Source organism: Argiope argentata (assembly GCA_026289955.1). Taxonomy (NCBI): domain Eukaryota; kingdom Metazoa; phylum Arthropoda; class Arachnida; order Araneae; family Araneidae; genus Argiope; species Argiope argentata. The sequence goes on along the minus strand of JAOUZG010031720.1, from coordinate 8,536 downwards.
AAACTGTTTTGTCTTTATGCCTGCTTCCTTTTCCATGACTGGAACCTTTGGCATATATACCTACCAGTCATTAATGTACTATTCTAACTCAATATTAAAGAATAGGCAGCTTGCAATTTCTTAGCTTTAAAGTTTAATGCTTGAATGATATATTCATGCTAAAAATACATTTGGTTTTTGATTTTTAAGCAAGCTGTAAGTTTCATCATCATTTTTCATGATTTATAAAAACGGCTGCTTTAATTATTTATAATAATCATTCATTAAAAGCTATAATTCTAATTTTAAAAAATGGAAGAGGCTCTTAAAATTTATCAAAAATAATAATAAGTAGCTTTTTAGACATTCCAAAATCAGAAGAGAAATAGTAAAATCTTTATTCCTTCATTTTAATTCACTGAAAAATTACTAGATTTTTAAATTTTTCCAGAAATATTTGTACTGAAACCAAATAAATTAAGTGACTGCGTAAAAATGGCAGGAATTCTAAATTTAATTATAAGCATTTCTGAAAGATAATCTAAATAAACTGCTTGCAAAAATATTTGTAGTTTATAACAAATGCTGATTATTTAGAATTCTAGCCTTATTTATTAAAGATTTTTTTAAAGTTTTTGTATAACTATTTTTAATAAAATTTTATTGCAATGAAATCTTATATATCAAATTCTAAGTAAACCCTATATAATCTTACTTTGTTTAAACTAACCTTCTTTAATCTGGTGATTACCTACAAATTAATAAATTTTTATGCATAAAAAAATTCGTTATAAATCGGCTATTGATTGTTTAGAAAATAAAGCGTACTTTTCAGAAATATGACATTGTTATAATTGAAATTCTCGGAAAAAAATCACTATAAATTATAAGAAGCGACAATAGTTCAAAGAAATGTTACTAGTAATTTTTATTAAAAATCATCCGAAATATGTTAGAAATAAAAATTATATCCAATTTCATAAGCTCAATATATTAATATTTAAAAGATTCAAATCTACAAAATAGCAGAAAATCGCCTGCTATTTTGCAGATATATTTAATTTACAAAATAGTAAAGGATTGTTATCTGTGCTTTGTGCAAAGAAATGAAAATATGTTCAAAAAAAATCAAGTACGACATTTATACGTGATATATAAATCGCTCAGCCGATCATACGTACAATTTTCTCATATTGCGAAAAGTAACGATAACACCAATGAGATCTTCCCACATTCACGTTTTCAATGGTGTGGGCACTTAAACAAGCAGTCGCGGTAGACACCAGAGTTTTCTTTCGTTCCTTCAGCACTTCATATTTATTGACATCTACATCTGAGAACGGCCACTTATCAGCAGGTAAATGCAGCCAATTAGGGCCCTCCCACCATTTGGACTGCACTAGTTTCTTTGCAGAACAACCTCTACTTGGCAGATCGGCAGGATTAAATGAGCCCGGCACATGTCTCCAATTTTCTTTTAAAGTCAAAGCTCTGATTTCAGTAACACGGTTTTGTACGAAGGTACTCCAAACATCTTCTCTTTTTATCTAAGTTATCCCTGTCGTTGAGTCAGACCACAAATATATTTCTTCATGAGGGATCTCTTTTGTGATAGATGAAACAAGGCGTGCAGTGATTGTAGCCGCCAACAACTCTAGTCTTGCAATAGTGGTCTTCTTCTTTCCTGTTGGGGAAACCCTGGCTTTAGAACTTAATTACTGAACTTTGACATACTCACTCGTCTCAACTCGAAGAAAAGTTACAGCTGCATAAGCATACATGCTCGCATCACTGAAAAAATGTAAGGAACATTTCTCATCCATAGCAACAGTTTTTAAGTATCGAGGAATTTGCACCTTTTCGTGTTGAAATATGTCTCTCATCCACTTCAGAAACTATTCTCTAGTATTAGAGTCCACTTCTTCCTCCCAATTCAATTTTTGCTCCCAAGTGTTTTGTAGCAGCAGCTTTGGAAACAATGCAACAGGACAAGTTGCACCAATAGGATCGAAGATACGATGATCTGCGGAAAGAATAGTGTTCTTTGTCACACACTCCACTCAAAGTTCTTTCAGGCTGTTCATATTGATACCTAAAGTATCGAGACCTTTGTCCCACTGCAATCCTAAAACATCCGTAACAGTATTGCTCATATCAGTAAAATCTGAGCTTTCCCAGCCTTTTAATTCAATACATCTCTCAGCCATGACATTGGTTGCAACTTCAATAAAGATTTCTAGTTCTTTTTCATTTGGAACACTTGTCACACAGTTATCCACATAAAAACTCTGCATTAATAATTTTATCATTCTCTCTGGATACTTTTTGTCTTGATTGTCTAAAACATCTTGCAAGTAGTACAGAATAACAATCCCAAGCAAAAAGGGACTGCAAGATACTCCAAAAGCTACACGACTATGTTTAAAGTACTTCAATTTACCATCTTCTCCAATCCACAGAAAACGCAAAAAATCTTTATCAGAAGGAGACAGACAAACTTGTAAAAATGTCTTGCGAATATCAGCAATAACTCCAATTTTTTCCAAGCGAAAACGATATAAAATATTTGGTATCAATTCTATCAAATTAACACCAGTTTCTAAACAGTCCTTGAGACTAGGGGTACCTTTCTGTCTGGCAGAAGCGTCAAATACAGGTCTGATTTTAGTTGTACTATTTTCCTTCAAAACAGGACGATGTGGTAAATAATGAGCAGGGATATCTATCTCGTCTTAAGTAACTTCTATGATATTTTCTTCTAACCACTCTTTAAATACTGCTCCATAGGCTTCGAACAGTCCTTCGGTTTTATGGATATTTACAACTTTGTATAATCTCTTCACAGAAAGTTAAAAATTATCAGTAAGTGGAAGATGTTCCTCAATCCAAGGTAAACTCACTACATATCTATTGTTCTCTATTTTAACTGTATCTAAGAAATGCTGCCTCGCTGCTTCTTGTAATTCAACGGCCGTCTTCTTTTCAGATGGGTCTGTAATACCAAGAGAGTCAAGAGTCCTCAAATCTGTTATACAAGCACTTTTCGTGAGCATTGAAGTAACTAATAAGCTTGTATTACTATTGGCACGTCCAATAACCGGCCAACCTAGCTTTGTTTCAATTGCAGTTATTCCATTTTTAGTTGGAGATGCTTCCCCGTTATCAGCTTTCCCGCAACATCAGCACCTATGAGAATGTCGATTGGACCATCCAAATCTTCTGCCAAATGAATGTTATAGCCTCGAAGTTCTTTAAAATATGACCCTGGTTTTCTAGAGGATATCGAGTTACAAATCACTTCCTGTCCAAGTACTTCAAATTGACAGTTGTACTCCTCTGAAACACTTGACAAATATATCATGAAAACATCATGTTGGCAGGTTGAGGTATTGGAACCACCGAACAGGGAATGTTGTAAATACTCTCTCCTTTTGGCCTTGTAATTCATTTCTTCAGCTGTTGCTTTTAGAATATACGAGCGCTGGGATCCAGAATCAATTATGGCTCGTGCTTTACGTTTAATAGTTTCTTCTCTCACAAGAAAAGTTAAAGTTTGTAAAAAAACATTGGAAGATTGAGACAAGTTGGCCAGGGCTTCGTCGCGTTGTATCATTGACTCTCGAACTTTATCATCTGTATGGACGAAGGAAGAATTGGGTTCTGGTGAGAATGTTCTACACAAAAATAAATGGTGTTTCTTCCCACATAATTGGCAGTTGAACTTGGAACGGCACGTTTTCACTCCATGCCCCTCTTTCAAACACAAGAAACAACAACGAGCTTTCTCTACAGCACTTTCCTTTTCATGCAAAGTCAGTTTAGAAGTTTTTTTACAATTCCATGAATTATGTTCCTCAGTACAAAAAATACAGAGCTTCTTCTTGTTGAGATTAGATGCCAAAAGATCAGTTGCTGATGATACTCTGGCTTGAAATTTCTTCTCGTTAGGCTCTCGACGGTTATTGGAGAAGCTTGATTTTTTAGATTGATCAAAACTCTGGGTAGCTAGCAAAATTCTTTCTTCTCCTTCTACTTCATCCTGGAGAAAGTCTAAAAGCCGATCTAGATCATTACTTGGCATTTTCTTACTTGAAGAGTTATCTTCTTCCTCGGTTGTTACACTATACGTCATCTCCTCCCTTACTCGTCTGCCTGCAGTTCGGAATCGTTCCCACGCCTTTAAAGTCTCATCAGGAAGAGAAGATTCAACTAGAGAGCACGACATTGCTGCATATTTATCCTTGGTCACTCCCAAAGTCTCTAAAGCTCTTACCCTAGTAGCACATGATATTGTATAATATTGTAAAATTTGAAAAAACAATATTGTATAATATTGTTTTACGATATTAAAACAGTGTAAAATATAAGACTTTTGTGATATTGTTCAATATAGTTCCTCAATATTATTTAATATATTTTTACGATATTGTACAATACAGTTTTACTATATTATAAAACATAATTTCCCAATATTATTCAATGTAGTTTTTCTATATTATATTACGTAATTTATATGTACTCTGTCATTTGTATTAGTAATTTAGATTCCTTTTCTAGCAAAGGGAAGAATGCAATACAATACATTTTCTTTTAAGGAAAAAAAAAGGAATTTTTTAGCTTCATAATTCAAATTTAAGGATTTTCAATAAGATTTATTAAAAGCTACAAACTTGATTTAAAGATATAATAGGTAAGTTCATTGGAAATTAAAGGTGGACAAAAATTCTTCACCCACTTTTACAATACACCCCTACTACAGTGTATTAATAATGTATATTAAAGATTTTTGAAGTTTTTGTTTGTTACTGTAAAATTCTATTCAAATCCAGTTTAGAAGATTAAATATTTCGTTAATCTATTACAAAAATATTTTTTAAAGTATTTAATAGTTTCATTAGTGAAAAATAATTTTAATAAAATAGGTGGGAACTTTTTTTTAACAAAGCAAAGTTCACAATTGCATTAAATAATTTTTTGAAAATTTCATTCTTTTAAAAATAATTACATTTTAACTATAACCAATTTTAGTTGAAATTTTTTTTAATTATAATTTTTACAGAGGAAGCAGAATAAACAAATTCTTTAATATATATATATATATATATATACATATATATTGATTCCACATTAAACTGAGATTTGAATTCAAAAATATTTTCCTAAATATGAATAATTTGAATGGAAAATTGAAAAGAAGGATCATGTGAACAAAAGAACAGGTATTAACACCCTTAAAAATGCATTTATGCAGTAAAGAAGAAAAAAAGACATCAAAACCAATCTGAAACCTGATGTAAAACTGAATCTTTCGTTAAATCTTTTGATTATCTAATAATATCAGTAAGTCTATAAACTTGTACGTTCAATTAAAAAAAAACCTTAAGTGTAAGGTGTGTAAACTAAATAAAGCATAGGTAGATATAAATTCATTTATTTTTTCTATTACATTTTTTTCCAAATATTAAACTTTTTTTTAATAATCAGGGACTTTTGACTTTTTTGGCTGTTCTGCAACCGTCCCAGTCACACGCTGTAGCCAACACGCGTCCAAATTTCTCTGCATACACTTCCCTTTGAATATCCGGGTATTTCAAAGCTGCTGCAGCTGTAAAGGCAAGAAAGAATCATTAGTGTCAAAATGCTGATAAACACACACACACACAAACAAACAAACTGTATGAGAGATTCCATTGAATGATTGTGCAACACTTATTAATGAGTCATATAAAAATTTAATATCTGCCACTTAGCAAAAATAAACCAATCACTCTTTGATCCATACATTGAATTAAAGATAATACAGATGGAGACTCCATAAAAAGACTTACCAAGAATCGCACTGTATACTTCTGCAACAACTTCAAAACATTTTTTTCCCTTTCTCCCTAAACGACTATATTGCACTGCTACTCTTTGATTCATAACTTTCTTGCATACATTAAGTAAGAAAGCAGTAATAGTTTTTCCCATGGAAGTAGCATAAAGGTAGCGAGCCTGAAATGAAATTTTAAAAAATATATGTTTTAACTATTTTTTTAATTAATTTATTTAAATTTGCGATATTTTATAGGAAAAAAAATGTTACACTAAAATGAATTCAAATAATCCATTATTCCAGCCATGGTTCCAAACTGGACCACCTGGATCCAGTTTGGGACTGAAAGGATGCAATTTTACTTATTATGAATAATGAATGAGTGATCAAATAAGTTTTTTTCTTAGTATTGTTTTAAATGAAATGAGCATTAAAATATTTTCTTAAAGATAAAATAAATAACTATCTCTTACCAACGTTGCTGTCAAATTTGTATCTTCTTTAAGTCGCATGTTCAGTTCGGTCAGCTCAGTATCAGTTTCAACTGGTAAAGAAATACCAGCTGGTAATGCACAGATGTTTTTTGAAGGCTCATCTGTAGCAGTAATTTCTGTTATTTGAATGAGAATTTTAGCTTGCTCAGATTTTATAATTTTTATATCTTTTTGTATGCTTTCCAGGCACTTGAAAACTCTGTTAACTAATTTAAATAAAGAAACATTCAACAAATTATATAACAAGTGCAAAAAGAACAAAAAATGCGTTTGATACAAGAGAACGAAAACATACACAATTGTATAAAAATGTAAAATTCAAATATGAGATCTATAAAATTAAAAACATCCAAAACACGCAATATACAAATAACTCATGAAAATAAATCTAATACAGATAGCTCTTTAAAATAGAATTACTAGAAAAAGCATATGTATGTAAAATTTATAATAAATTAGCTGAGAATAAAAATTTTATATAATTTTGAAAGAAACACAATGACTACCTTAAGTATATAAAATTTCTAATTTCCTAAAATTTAAAACTTTAAACAAAACTGATCTTACCCATGGCAAACGTTCTATTTTTGTCTGAAGGAGAAGTTGATCTGCATTCAGTAGCATCAATCAAGGATTCTAAAAAAAATGCAATAAACTTCTTTTTGACCATTAAATGCTTTTTTTTTAATTTAAAATATAATCATACAAAAATATATAAGAATTATTGATTTTTATTACAATCCCATTTAAAAATGTATGATGAAAATACAATATAATAAGCTGAATTAATTTCTTTACTCGAAAAGGGTACTTTAGTTGATGATTCATATGTCACATAATATACATATTCAAACATATGTTCATATATCTATATAATAGTTTTTAAGACAATGTAGTTGATAGTAGCTTTAAAAAACTAAATAATTTTTTCTCAATTTAAAGAAAGTTTCTAGAAAGAATACGGAACAAATATCTTTAAAAAAAGCCCATGTATCTATGTTCAAATAAGGTTCTTTAACTAGGAATGTTACTTTTAAGTATTAATAGAATTCAAATTTTAATACAGTTGTGATAGATGGCAATATTTCAAATATGACAGCACAACTAAAATTGAAATCACATCAGTAAATAAAAAACAAAGGTTTTACTTGGTAAACGTGAAGGAATTTCTTCAAATATGAATAATATTTAATTTTACTTACCAGACATAGATTTTTGACTTCCTACGGTAGTTATCAAAGATGCATTTTTTTCTGTATGAAAAAATAAAAACCCTTTACCCTATTTTTTAGTTAATTTTTTTACATTTAATAAATACTTTTTTATAATATACAATATTTTTAATAAAATACATAAACAATTAAAATGCTTTTATCAGAAAGTTACAACCAAAGTTCCTAAAAGGTTTTAATTCATCTGTTAAAATATCTACAATATGCAATAAAGCATACCAAAGAGAAATCCCTGATTTTTTTTTTTTTTTTTGAAATTGCTTTATGGCGTAAATGTATTTCCAAAAAAATAAGAAACTGTAAATAATAAAATAAGTTTATATGCACATATTTATTTACAAAAAAAATCTATTTTGTGAATACAGACCTTGTAAAGGGGGAGTAATTGGTGCATGAAACATTTTCTTTTTCTTCCCACCCTTTGGTATTTCAAGTTCATCATCTGTTGATGAATCAAA
>JAOUZG010031710.1:0-22790 GCA_026289955.1 Argiope argentata | reverse complement strand
TAATAAAAACATAAAAAGTTTTTAAAATAAAGTTTATCAGCTTTTTTGGAGAGATTTGATTCAATTAAGAACAATTTGTAAAACCCTTGTAAAACTATTTAAAAGAAAGTGAATGGAAATATATTTTGATGACCTTTAATGCAGCGTGGAGGTATATTATATAAAAGCATACCAGGTTCCATCAATGTAAAGAAAATTTCAGCAAGAGATTTATAGTTTTTGTAGAGTTCTCCCATAGTTTATATTAAAAAATTTACAGAAATAAAAAAAAGTGTTAAAAGCAACTCGGCGTACTTCCAAGATAAAATTCGATGTCCGATTCTCACAGAAGAAATTCCATTTCTTTATCCCAATGTTTTTCAGAGACAGAAAATTCATTAAGAAAAAGCTGCAAGTCATATTTTAAAAAGCACCGTTGCATTAATTGTAAAAATGACGACTACTGCAGATACTGCGTGTATACCTTTTCAATATATTTTTGTAAAGTTCATTGGCGTTTCATCCATGGACCATACTGTGAAGAAAAGACTATTTTTTAAGCACAAAACCACCATAACTGATGGATTCTAGAAAGTAGAAAAAGCGAATGGAAATCTACAACCTTGGACAAGTCACGAAAAGTCTTTCTATCGTGGAAACCATGATGGCTATCAGTTCGAACATTTAAAAAGACATTCCCTGCATTTTAAGTATTAATTAAATTATCTGAAATCGTTCCAAAAATGAATAAACATAGTTTATAGTTATTGCACTGCCAATATAAATGATTTATATTAGTTTCAGATTTTTCGGGAATTATTGTTTTTTCGATTTTGCATGTATAAGTTAAAAACTGCCATTTACGAAATAAAATGTACAGATTTTAATTCTTTTTTAAATATTTCTTGTAAAATGTGGATTTTTTAAAATCAAATATTGATCTCAATTTATCAAATGATTGATATCTATAGGTCTACATTCTCATATCAATCTAAAAGCAATAACTTATAAGTGAAATGAATTACTTTCGGTATGTGATAACTTAAAAAATTTTGCATGCGACTTCGGGACAATCATTGTGCTTCCATAACAAATTCCAATTTCAATCTTTCCCAAAGAAGACAATTAAAATGCATATTCACACGATGCATTCAATAATAAGTCTCCTCCAAATTTTCTCACATATTCTTGCAACGAATTAACATACAATAATTACGAAAGATTAACCTTTGGCATGAATTTAGCATCTTTACTGAATCTATTTTGCGAACCATGATGATTTGTTTCGCGATTAATCGTGGTCATACGGTGTCCAAATACCGAATTTTTTGCCTTAGACTTGTTTTTCCTAAGCTATTCAACCAAAAAAAGGACATAATACTACAACCGTAATCCAAAGCTCCATATCAAATTTAGTATAGTTAAGTCATTGTGTTTTTAAGTTATAGTGTTTACATTTTTCTGAAGTCCCAGACCTCAAATTCTATGTCGATTTTGTCTCAACTTTGATAGTTCTCTATACTACACTGGATAACTTTGTGTACCAAATTTTATCTATATAGCTCTTTTTTTTGTTTCGTAGTTGTAGTGCTAAATTATATTCAAGCATCCGGACGGTCAGATTTCTTCTGAATGGAGTTAGCTCAAAATTTGATGGTTGGTTGGCTTGTTTTGGTTTCCTGGCACAAAATCCACTCCTGGCCATGCTGCACCAATCAGATGGTAATAATATCTCAATAATATTAAGAAAATCTTCCGATTAAAGACTAGAGAGAGATTAAAAATTCATTCATATGCTTTAAAAATGTCATTTAATAAAAAACAACAATGGAAAAAACAAAAGTCAAAATTTTATAGATATCTATAAATAGAATGTAAAGATCGTATACTAAAATTCATCTGTCTGGCTCATAGTGTTATTGGAAAAACTTTGTCACAGATTGTTAGACATTCCCGGATCTCACGAATGTCTAAAACGTGAATATTCATCAAAATACTAGTCTAAAACGTGAATATTCATCAAAATACAAAGTTGAAATTTTTTATTATTGCAATACTTTCGTGATGTTAAGTATACGAAAAGAGAAAAATTCCTATATAATTCCAAAAATGTTTCTTTTCGGATTAAAAAAGATCTGAAACGAGCCGATTCGTCAAAATTTCGGAGGTCGAGCATTATGACCATTTTGATATCTATTCTTTGTGTACTTCGTTTACGACAAAGAAAAATAAAGCCTCATTGTTATATGTGTAATAATGATTTATAATAACTCTTTGAGAACGAAATGAGCAGCAATGATGAACAAAAAGAAGAAGAAGAAACCTTGTTTGATAATAAAACTTGTAAGGTTGGCAGAAAAAGAAAGCCTTGAATCTTCAGCCACAAAAAAATTTATTTCTGCAGAAACAGTGGATATTTTCTTATAGAAGGGAGTCTCCCATTTCCTTTCTCCTCTTGGAAGTGACGCAACTGAAAGAAACATTTTGCCCGGAAGTTCTAAGAAAAGAGCAAATTCCTGATTGTCACTTTCCCTATCTGCAGTGAAACTGTATCTTTTGTAAACAATAATCGCACACTTTGATTTCCTGTCTGTATAAAATCAATAAACTCGAAAAGGAAACGTTCATCTTTCTGCTGTAATACTAAGAGGTAAGGTATTGCTCTTATTTATTATATTTTTAGATGTGATATTTTCTTATCAACGGTTTTTTATGAAAGATCGCTCCGTCTTTTTGTGCCAGATTTTTTAAAGCATAACAACGATTGATACTCAACGATTAGTAAATCTAAATTTTTAGTCTATTATATCTAGTCTAATTTTTATCGATTATATGTTAGTCTATTATATGCAATCATTTGATTTTAGTTGAAAAAAAATCACCTTCATTTTGCATAGGAAGGTAATCAGTTCGGAACAAGGGATTTCAATAAAAATTGAATTTATCTGGTGAATCAAATCAAAATTATTTTATCTAAAAATAAGTATATCAGAAGAAAAAGGATGATTTTTAAACTAAAAATGACATCAGAGATTCGATAGGTTTCAAGAATAATCAATAAAAGTACAGCAAGCAATCTTAATCCATGTAATGCTTGTAAAAATTGGGATGCTTGTAAAAATTGTGATTACTTTTTTTTGCTAAATAAGTCAATTGTTTTAGAAAAAAGAAAAAAAGCATAATACTGCATTTTGAATACAATTACTATATTTAAAATTATATTAAAATGTAAGGTATACATAGAATATTCTTAAAGTTTTTTTAAATAAGTTTTTTAAGTAAATTCAATATATACTGATAAAATACTAGACACAATTAAAATTAATGAAGGTTATAACATTACCTGGACTCAGGATAGATACATGATACAAATATATTCAATTTAAGGAATTGATACATAAATTCAAACATATATAATATACTAATTTATTTGTAATCTCAATTGATCAAAATCAATCTAAATTAAAAAGATTCGGATGAGCTAAAGTTCCACTGCATTTTTTTTTAGATTTTGTCTTCCATCTTTCTGATTATTTTGTTGCCAGGAAAAAAATGCTAAACTCTCTGGTTTTGCATAAAAATTATCACAATTTTTTGAGTTAGTGGAAACTAGTGAATGCTGAATGATAGCTGATGTTATTTAACCCTTTACACTCCGAAAAGTAATTAGATGCAAAATTATTCACCTAATACAAAGATTTGTTTATTGCTATGAAAAATAAATATACATAATTCTTTTAAGCCGATTTTCTTTGAAAAATGAATCTACGTCTCTTAACCATTATGTAGGCCCTTTTAATAATTAAATTTGAAAAATAAATAAATAAAACGTCAAAATGATGCACAATCTTGAATGGTGAGTCAGAGGTACCATCGGAGTGCTAAGGGTTAACTTGGAAGAATTACTCTGTTAAAACAACATTAATGACAATTGACGATGAATTATTTTACATTAATGCCATCGTTCCTTCGATTAAATTTTTCAATAGTTAAAAAACTATTATAAACTTATCATTACTAAAGAAATTATTTTGTCTTAATTTCACAATAATTCAAATTTTTTTCAAAAATTAGTAGATATCTCCAAGATAGAATAATACGTTTGTCTTTGGTAAAAGCTATGCATGTTAAACAGATTTCTTGTGAATTAAATTTCTAAATCTTTTATATAATAATAATTTTCGGTAGCAGAATGTTGAAAGAAATTACAACCATCGTTTAAAAAAATCTATAATTTCTTAATAACATTTGTTATTAACTTCAATTATTAATCAGAAAATTTAACTTTAATTTTTGGTATTATTAACTAGTCCGAAGCATTACCATTGAAAGGAAATACAATGTAGTTGAGCTGCTTATAGGTACGGTATAAATATTAAAGAAGAATAGTTCTTGGTTTTTAACAGTTTATTAAGGAAATCCCCCTTTTTCAGGAATGGCACTGAAACCGAAAGTAAAGAAATACATGAACACATTGCAAAACGGTTAAAGTTATCGCTTTATATTTCTATCATAAATGGGAAACCATTGCAATTCAGTTTCAATTTGAGTGGAAAAACTAATTTCATGAGCGGAGTTGCTTATTATATATAATATTTTAAACTCTAATTTAAATTGTAATTAATTTTCAAAGATTTGCCTTAATTTAGCCAACAGTTACTTCAACCCGATATATTCTCTTATTTCCTGATCCCATTCCACTTTTTCTATTTAATAAATCAAATGAAACTTTGTAAAATTAATGCGTCATTGGCCCCACGTGCCGAGTGAATGGATAGTAAACCACTGGGGCAAACAGACTCTTTTAAAGGATTCCTGCGTTTCTCTAGTCAGAATTGCGAGAATTCCTGTCAAAATTCGACACGTGTCATGCAAGAATATCGTGGTATATAAAAGCAGAGATAAAAGTTTCATTGTGCCTTTTTTTACTTTCTTGATGTCTTTGTAACCGTCTGTTTTTTGTTGTTGTTGTTGTTGGCGCTACTTGTACATAATGCGTGCCTTTCGAGATGGAATAAAACGAAATTAAACATTCAACCTATCTTTTCCCTGATTTCGGCCTCAACTCTGCATCAAACACTAAATTAATATGGATTACATACATATGCTTAGATCACATTTATTTAAAATGAATTCTATTACGTCAAAACAAGATGTTGATTTGGGAACGAGGTTTGTGGCGTCAACAAAAATTCGTATGCGAAAAATTGAAATTTTATTTTTTGCACTAGCATCTTCAAAAAGCAGCTATTAATAACGCGTTGCCATTGCATTTACAAAAACTTTGAATTTAAAAAAGTAAGTTAATGGCTACAGCAAATAAAACCAAGAAAAATGTCATTTTGAGCACGTGATTATATGAAATGAAACAAATAGAAAATGTGATATTTATTTTGTATTAATAAATGAGAGACAGACAAAGTTTTTTTTAATCGTTTGCAATACTAAAGTGACTCATTCAATGAAACAATTAAAATGAATAAAAATGTAATTCAACTTGCACGAGCAGGTGGTGCTTGGCCGATCAAGAAATGATTTTCTGACATGATACATTGAAATTTGCATAGCAGATTTCATTTTAAACTTTTATTTTATATTTTTTCTTCACTAAAAAATTGCTTGTTTTTTATCAAACTCATTATTTAGAAATTTTGACTAAGCCGTGTACCTTTCAAAAAATATTTATCGATAGAATTATTTAAACATTCGCAAATAAGGTTTAAAATGTTTTCGTAGAATACACAATATATATTTTTGTAGCTAAAATACTATTTCCTCAATTTCTTTGTTGTTCTTAGAGGAATTTTAAATTAATTGTATCATTGTCAACAAATTTGTCTTTTCCTTTACTTCTTTCCTATTTCTAATCAATATCGAGGCAAAAATATTGAGCAATATCAAAGAAATGTGACAAATGTTCATATCTTTTAGCCACTCGATTACTCTTATCTCTAATTATAGAAAAAAAAAGCAAAACTAAGTTAAATAAATTAAACGACTATTGCTTATGAAACTGAAAGCAGTTTTGTGTGATGACATTTAATAATATTTCCAAGCACAAAGCAGTAAGTAAAATTTTACATATCTAACAATATTTGAATCGGTGAATGTTCTCTATTTAATGAAAGTAATTCAGCCTTTAAACATTCTTGAAAATGTAATAATAATTTCATTTTCATAATATAATCATTTTTGTTATTTTCTTATACTATTAGCGTATCATTTTATAACGAATAGCATTTTGTCTTACTTTGTGTTACGATGCAATTTATTAAAGTAAACCAAAACCTAGAATATAAATTAAAATTACACTTATTAATACTATGAGTTCACACTTTCCTTATGTATTATAGAAAGTTCAAATTTTCGATCGATAATTAAATACTTTTTATTTATTCACTCAAGTTCAAATACACATTTTAAAATTGAAGGGGATGGCACTTGATTTTAATATTTAAAAAACTGTATTAACAAGAAAATAACCAAACTAATGAATTAATTAAAAACTAACTTTCCCGCCAAAAATCTTCATTTCACCACCGCCAAATGAGTAATACCTGTTTTCTTTTCCAACGCTAATTATGCTTAACTTGCTTTACCGATTATTTCAAACGATTCTGTTTATTTTCTTAATATTTGAGGCATTTAAAATGAATCGATTAATTAATTGATTTTTCAGGTTCATTTTGAAGTACTTTCGAATTAAAATAAAACATAATAAAGTAAAATAAAGATTTCTAATCTGCATTGCATTGCGTTGCCTCAACTGACATAGAAAATTCACGTATTTGTGTTTCTACGATTGGCTGTAAAAATTCACACATGCGCAGTGTGTTCCTATTTATTTTCAACGGATACGGCTTGATTTTGTTTTGGCCAGACATAACTTTTTAATAAATTGATATTAATTGTAATTATTTAATAAAAAGTAATTAAAATAAAAAATTTCTTTTTGACTTAAATAGAAATTGACCTAATTTATTATATATATATATATATATATATATATATATATATATATATATATATATGTGTGTGTGTGTGTGTGTGTGTGTGTGTGTGTGTGTGTGTGTGTTATTGTTGCGGTTAAAGATGTGAAAAATATTAGAGACCGTGCTCTTTATTTTCGTTAAAATGGTTTGGATTCTTCCATGAATGTTTGAATGTGAAATAAAGTAATTGCTTCAAGTAATTCGACTTAGTAATTTTAATAATTATAATACCATATCAACTAATCGATATGCAGTAATTTTACAGATAAAATATGTGTCTATTGACCCAGAACCGCTGTCAATACATTTCGAATTGCGGTGTTATGTATTGAAGTTCACAATGTATTGAATTGCAAAATAACAAACAAAAAAAGATTTGAAAATAAATATGGTAATTGATCATGTACACTTGTTTTTAAAGTTTGTTTGTAAGAATATTTCTAATGTGCAGGCTATCACTAAATTAAATCTAGAAATAATAGTTTATACTTTTGAAATAAAAGTAATTTCATACCATTTACTAAAGTTTTTTTTTCTAGATTTTTTAATGATACGTTTTTAAATAAAGTTGTATTGCTACCTGGATTTATATAACATAATTCTTTAACTCATTAACGCTCAACTTAATCTAAAGCATATATTTCAGAAAATGTCTTAAATACCGCTAAAATATAATGGGTTAAAATAATTAATGAAAAATTATTTTAAATATAAAAAAAATATATTGTGATTTTTATTTAGAAAATCATGTTGAAATTTTTTTAAAAATAACCTGCATATTAACATATAAACATCTTAAAGGATTTTTAAAATATATAAAAATATCCAAAATTAAAGGCCAATTTCATATTTCTGGAACACATTCCCCCCCCCAAATAAAAATATTTAAACTTTACACTTTGACATCAAGATTTGATTCACAGAGTGGAACTACCAAAGAGAATTGTTTAATATTTCTTAAATACATAGTGGTTTGTTAGAAAAAGAAATAAAAGATAAGCGATTTAATTAAATCACAGAAATGAAATGGATTAATCTTATAAAGAATAACAGGAAATTCAACAATCCGTCCTATAATTAGACATCAAATGTTAATGGACTAATGCAGCCGCAAATACCGATAGACATCCGTCGGTGTTTGTGAAAGAAAAATTTGAAAGGCTGCGATTGGATATTTAACACTTTTAAGAGGCAGGATAAACGCCACTGATACATTATTTTCAATAAACGGAATATTATTCCTGCCTTTTCATTTGAACAATATTTTAGAGATTGCACCTACATAATTACTGAAACCTATAATCCGAAACTGACATCATTTTACACAACATTTTTCAATGTTCTTGTTCATACTGACATAATATAGCATAATGATATATCATGAATATTTATACTCACTGATTGGCAAACTTGTCTTAAGAAAATCAACACACATTCTTTGCACGGCTGCTGAGCCGAAAATAGTGAATGGAACACTTTTGACTGTATGTTATGGCAATATATTGTTAAAAGAGGGCGAGCGCCGCGGAAGTACGCATAAGTTGGCGACGTTTGACGAGGAGCTTCGTGCCAGCCGGGTTGGTTTGGCGAAAGGAATAGTCTGGTAGCTGCTGGATCGTACATGAAGGTCCGCGTGCTTTTGGGCGCGAGCTTGCTCGGCTATATAAGCGACGGGTTGCCGTAGTTTCGGCAGTTTCTTTTCGGAAGAGAAGCATCTCGCTGAACTAACGGATTAATTCTTTTCTTGCTTTTAATTAGTAAGCTGTGATTACATTTGCTGTTAACGTTATATTATTGAACTCGCTATGGTTTACTGAGCTATAAGATAGCTGTTTTGCAGTCTGTTTTTATTGTGCGTAAGGTTTGTATTTACGCTGTAAGTGACCGTTGACTGCTGGATTATTTTTTCTGAAGTTTTCTTTCATCAAGTTATCCTGTAAATATCTGTAAATACATTTGTTTGTGCTGTCCTCAAGTAAAGTCCCTTCAATTCGAACCCGCAATGCTAAACACGTAACAATATGATAAGATGATTGCAGGAAATGGTCTATAAATCACTGAATTTGTTTTTCTTTCTAGTGGCATTGTTCAATACAAGAAGCAGGTTAAGCATGAATAACAACAGTAAAGCTTGCAGATATAACTATGTTTTACTTATAAAAATTGAATAAATAGTTGTTTGACTAATTTCACCTTCTTTTGCAGATTTGGATAAAAAATATGCAGAAGATATTGATAACATTTCTTTTTGTGGCAGTATGCTTGTGCTGTGTTCAGTATGTATTTTTTTATTATTTTTATGCAGCATACAAAATTTTATTTCTTAGAAATATATTTACTGTACATTTATAATTGTGCCTAAAGATTCTGGCACAATTAATTATCTTAATATTTGATCCTAAATATATCTGTGAAAAATATATTTCTAATGAATTTGGGATTTTATTTACGCTACTATAACATTTGAAGGGATAAAAGCGTTCAATCACAGATTTATATTAGAAAGCATATTTAAAGGCTATGAAAATATAGGAAGTACACTTCTCAACAAATGTCAGATATGCATACCTGATTCTGAATGCAAAAGAAAAAACATCCATGACTCACTCCAAATTATTTTGTTTACCGACATCAATTTGTTATTTGAATCAACTAGGAATTCAAATAAATTCAAAATTCACTTATTGAAAAGTAGAAGGCATGAATCTGTCTGATGCAATCCATAGTTTTGAAACAATGATCCTATATTATTTCGACATCTTGGCAATGAAACGTATTGTGAAAAAAAGGTGAATTAGAAACGGCAATAACCCGCCAAGTTTGGCACTCCTCTCTCTCCCCACCTGCGCCCATGAGATAGCCAGTGAAGAAGAAATGTAAAACTATATTCAGTTGAACTTCAGATTTCGTAATTATTGGATAGAAATTAATTTTGATGGGTGTTTTGTGCGAAAATATATTCGATTACGAAAATTGGTATTTTGAGCTGAAAAAGCAATTGAAAATCTAACTGTCTTAATGTTTGCCTTATGCTAAACGTTAATGTGTTTCATCTTTGTCCTGATAAATAAATATTTTATACTAAATTCGATTATTTAATTTGCGCCATTTTGACATGTTGAGTTGGATGCCGCTGAACTTTCGAACTCGATACAACCTTAAATTTTTTCATGTGTTGTTATATTCTATCTGTATGACATACACCTGAATAACAATAAATTATGGTACTTACTTATTAGATCATCGATGTGCCAACGGTCGCCAACCATCTCGAGTCAATTTACTTAAATGGCCAGAACTCTGATTCCTTTTAGCATGGCTATAAGCAGTTTTCACGCATAAACTCATTACGTGTCCATTCAAACACGTACTTTAGATGGAATAATTCCATAATTTCATGAAAATTTTAGCAAATAATTTCATAATTTCATAAAATTTTAGTAAAAAATTCCGTAAAATTTTAGTAAATAATTCCGTAAAATTTTAGTAAATAATTCCGCAAAATTTTAGTAAATAATTCCATAATTTCATAAATTTTTAAATAATAAATTTAAATAATTTCCATAAAAATTAGAATAAAAAAGAGCTTAATGATCTGCGAAACCAATAAAATGGCGGACGAAATTAAAGGTTTGCACAATTTTTTAAATAATGACGGTTGTTTGCCATTATTGGCGGTTTAATAACTCATTGGCGATGCCCTCAAATTTGGCGATAAAGATCGACGGCTTAGTACGTAAGTACCGAATTTATTATATTCACCCATTTTTCTATTATATGAGCAAGAAGATCTTAATATTAATCTACTTAACTAAAATAAGGAAGAACAGATAAATATGAGAAGACGAATGACAATGAAAAACTAATTGTAAAAATAAATTAATCTTATCGTTGAATTAATTTCATCGATGAATGTATTGATTTTGTTTACATAAATATGGAAAAAAAAGTATGCGCTTCAGACAGTTTGCAGAAAATTATCTATTTTTTATCTAAAATGCAGAAAGAAAATATTCAAAAAAACATGAATTTGAAATATTTACAAATCTCCACAATTTAGACTTTTGGATGCCAAAAGAACCATTTTGGGAAGGATGTATAACTTTTTGGTACTCCGATAACCAAAATATAAAAAGATAGAGGGAAGAAATTTAGAATGTAATTATAACTGAACCATTTTTAATTTGTGCAGCATTCTAAAGAGAAATCAGCGAAATGATATTTTTACTCTTATATTGCGCCCCTTACAGCATTGCTAGATATCAAATTTTAAAAAAATCAAGATGGCTGACAAATTAAGTAGCATTAAGCGCATTGTTGCCAGAAGAACTATTCAGCTTCAAGCAATTTCCATATTGTCACCAATTAAGTAATTACCAGAAGTATACAACACTGGTGGTGATAAGTTCCTGAGACACATTAGGATAGATTTCATTCTGAAAAATAAGTCGGTTATTCTAACTGTTTGTAAACCGAACCAATTCAAAATTTGGCATATGAGTTTATTATTAGATTATAAATATGCAACTGATCTGCAAAAAAGAAATTTAAGGTCACTCTGTTTAAACTTCTAACAACATTCCATAATGTAAATTAATAACGTCTGACATATGTTGTCCAGAAAATAACAATGCTCAAAATTTTAAAGCCAGTCGGTCAACGGAATGAGAACCTTCTCTATACATTATTCTCTTCCCAGAATGCAAATCTAAGAACAAAATATATCATATATAGAAATATTATACAAGAAAATTGAGAAAAGATAAATTTCTGGTACTTTGTATTTCTATCCGTTTCAGAGCATGTCCTAAAAATAAAATTTTCTCCAAATTTTCTGTTATTATAAAAACTAGTGCCCCCGTCAACAAACTAATAAGATCAAGAGTCAAATAATAGCATTGTTAAATAAATACATTTCTGTTACTTAAAAGAGAGACTCTTCTTCTGCAGGAGGAATGTGGAGGGAACCAGCATGCCAGTGTGCCCTGAAAAATGCGATGATTTCAAATGTTCGCCAAATAACGATTGCCAATGTGGAACTTACAAAGGATGGTGTGGCTGCTGCTCATACTGCTACAAGGTATGCAATGATAATCCCTTAAATCGCAAAAAAAATGCTCATATACTTGAGTGACCCTTTTTTGTGGCTGATCAAAGAAAAAGAGAGCAATGCTTTTAGTAAACTTATCACTTTGTTAAATAAAAGAATTAAGAAGTTACGAGAATTTCAACATACCTTGTTGCATTTATCGTACTAAAAACACTGCATATAGATATAGATATATATACTAAAAAAAAGAGACATTTAACATGAAAAATTTATTTCCTTTGGAAAAGCAATATTTCCTGTTGTCAAAAAATGACTAAAAAACAGTATTTCCAATATTTAGTTCCAAAATCAGTGAAATAAATCCGAATTTTCACCCATGCAGTTTATTAAAAAGTGGAACATCAATATTATATATAATTATATTTATCGAGGCATTAACTACCCTGGAATCTTAAAGGGCATTTTTTAAAACTAAAGAACATAATTTATAGATGGGTAAGTATCAAAACAAACATTTGATTGCGAACTAAACCTATATTATCTTTAGCCAAATGACTTTAAGATGTGGAATCAATCATTTACCAAACTTCAGCCAATTTAATCTAAATTTTTCTTCAAATGTTTTATTGGTCATTTTGAAAAATTAGCTTTCTTTTTAAAAAAATTCTTTTCTTTCTTTTGTTGACAATTCATCACTCGTAAATCCTAAGTTATTGAATAGAGTAAATCAAGCAGAAAAATTCTGGTTCAAAAATCAAAAATTCAGATAAAACTTTCAAATATATACTGTTTGAAGAAAATTAAAAGAACAATCTGTTTCTTGAGCATTATTCAGTTTAGTAGGTAAAACCTTATTATAGGCTAAGGAATTCGTTTGTAGAGTTTATAAACATAAAAAGAAAAATATTTCTTGTTTAAAGCATTATCAATGATATCAATAATATGCAATTTTCAGAAAAAATTATGTTTATAAATTTATTATTAAATTGGAAATCAATTTTCAGAAAGATCTGAAAATTATAGTTAGATTGGAAAAGCCAAAATATTATTCTCGGGCGCAATTGAAATTTAGAAAGAATATCTCTTCTAAAAGATTTACAAGAATACCTTTTCAATGTTATGTTTTATATGTCGTCAACAACCTTCTGAACAAATAATTATTATGTAAATAAATTACATCTACTTTCAAACCAATATTGAAATACTTTAAATGAGATTGGCGTCTATGACCCTACAAATGCTCGTCTAAGTATTCACGACTATAGCCAAAAATCTATCTGTCCATAACAGTGTCAAAATAGAATAAAAAATGCCACTTATTAGGCAAAGAACTTTTACCAGACTATACAGATCAATGTAAACTAAATTAAACAGCTTTCAGCTTTACTGGTTTTATTGTTATAGATCTTTTATTTAGATTCCTCAACCATGAAACATTGTAGGGTGAAGGGAATCTAGGGTAAAGAAGAAAGGGAAACATTGTAATTGAAACAGCACACAATGGCATCGGCATAGATCAAAATTCATTCTCAAGAAAATATAGTTTAACTGAACAAAAGACTGTTCGTAAGCAGATAACTATCATTTCTTTGTATTTCGAAGCCGTTATGAGAGATTAGTGTTCTGTGAGAAAGATTCAAAATCGAGAAAGTGGCACGTTTCTTTGGATATGAATAAGAATATTTGGATGTACACATCTGTATGTCATCTGACAAAGTAGTGTGATTAGTGAGGTTAAAGTGATAAGATTTTCTAATCTTTTAATTGACCGACAAGTGAAATCATTGGTTGCATTAAGGAATGGGAAAGATTTTCACAGAATTTGAAGAATTCCATTGTGAATTTTTCGTCAAACTGATGTTCAGCCATTTTTTAAAATCAAGAAAGCCGCTGGCTCATCAATTTCGCGGAAAATTTTTACTGCCAAATAGGAAAAATTTTAAAATTTCCACAATAGATTTTGTCTAATAAATTGGATAAAATTATTTTGGTAATACGATTTTATTATATAATGCCTTTATAACATTTCTTATAAGCATTCATCTAAATTTCTCAAAAAAATGAAAGCATAATTATTTTTGGATATCTACAACAATAATAATTTATACTTAAGTCATCTTTCACACTTTGTCATTCATCCCTTTTCTCCACGGTGATTTTTTTTGAAACTATAAACGAAAGAATTTAATTCAAGACACCAAACAAAAGTTCAGATTTTATGCTACCTAATTATTAATAATAACAACGTCAACATCGTGATGTTTCGCTTTTAAGCGTTGTGACAAAGTGGCCATGAGTACATCCTTATAATTATTTGGAATAACAATTATAATTTGTATAATCCGAATTTAATTTAAAGTTCAAAATTAATTGCATTAATTTGGACGAGCGCATAAAGCTTTTAACGCCATGTAATTTGGTACAATAAATGTTTATTTATGGTTGAATTCATAAAGAAATGATATTTTAATTATTTATGGTGTTATATAGAACTTTAATGGATTTATATTAATACTATGGAGAGTAATTTACTATTTTAATTAATTATTTTTTTAAAAAATCCAGATAAATTTCACGAGTTAGATATTTGAGGCCGAAACAGAAATAATTTTGAAACACTTGAATTCTCCAGATCGCAACTAAGCTATAAATTCTAGTCCTTTTTACCGATGGGAAGTTTATGTAGATATTATTGGTTGTTGATCTAGGCTTTTTCCTAGAGCTGGGCACAGCAGAATCATATACTGGTAGTTGTAGTCACCCATTGCGAATTTGAAGTAATAATTCGAAACACTTAATCGATGTTCTTTTAACCCCTTCTTTGGATACATTGGACGTATCAGAAAGTTTCGCGTTTGTTTATGTCACCAATTTTTAATTTTTTTTAATTAACTAAAGTTATTTTAATATCATTTAGCAGTATATATTCTAAATAATAAGAAATAAATGAATTCTTATGTAAAAACTACTGCTTCCAAAAAATCAAATTCACTTCAAACACAAAATTCATATCAAAGAAATGTACACACGAAGAGTTAATAAATTCCGAAACAGGTTCAATTTCGAAGTCATGAAATATTTTCCTTCGAAGGTACCATGATTCATTAAAAATCTTCATCAGGTGTTTTGGTTTGTTCAACTTCTTGACATTTTGAGCAGAAGTGGATCTCCATTCATGAGAACCATACATTAAAACTGGTCCTAAAATTGTTTTGTAAAGCAGAAACTCGTGACTAATAGACGGCTTTCTTCTTGGAATAATTAATATGTTGCGTTTAACACTTGTTATAGTAGCTTTGGCGGGGGCCGCTTTAATATGACTATTAAAGGGTAATATTCCGTCTAAAACTAATCCTACGTATTTGACTTTATTTACCTATGGAACGTGTTGGCCAAAAATTTGGATGGATTTCCATTTAGGACATTTTCAATTTTTTAGTGAAAAAGAGGCATGTGCACTTATTTGGGTTGATTTTTATTTTTTAGCTGATGAGCTAAAAAAACTGAACACTTTAGAGTTAATTATTTATTATTTCAATAGAGATCATTTTATATTTTTAAAATAATTTCTTATTCACAGTCAGCTCAGATTAATTCGGATATTGTATATAACATTCGAGGAATGTGAAGAAAAAAATGCAACGTTCTGTCGCATGAAAGATTACTCTGATAGAGAAATGATATTCAGAAGGAAATTAATTTTTCCAGTCTGGGTACCTTTTATTAACATTCAAAAATGGTTCAAAGACCAAAAATGGCCTTTGTGGATAGTTGAAAACATAAGAGGTACAAGATAGCATGATTCGCAATGCAAGAGATGATCGTTTATTTCATATCCATTACCTCCACTACTCTATTTAAAAATCATTTGGATATGCTTGGAAGTAATGCTCTCAGATTTACGCTTCAATAACTATTTGCTGTTACTTGTTGTCCTATTATATTCAATACGTCTTTTACATAACATCCTTATAAAAATCATGCGATACGTTTGGAACCACATGTTTCATAATAAAATTGACTCTTCCATATAAAGCCAGACTTTCCATCAAATAATGGAAAAATTAATCTTAATACTACTCCTATTTATACCTTACAAAGTTTTACATTTTTTTTCCCCTTTGTTTCAAAGAATTTTAATTTGTTAAATCTTTTGATGAATCTCAATGGGTTTTTTTCTCCTTCAGTGTCCTGGAGAAGCTTGTCTTCCTCTGGCCTTAGACCGGTGCGCACCAGGCACAAGATGCATCAAAGGCCCGGATGTGCCCGGAATGTTGCGCATCAATTTGCCCGGCATATGTCAGATGCCTTAAGGAACATCCTTCAAAGAAAACGAATTCCAGACTCATTTTTTTTTAAAAAATTGTAACTATGGAAATGAAGATTAACTCTGTTCAAGTGTTTCAAATATCAAATTTTGATTTTTTGAATTCAATAAAACCTACCATATTCCAAAAGGCAAATCTTAAATCATTCTTCAATAACCATTTTGTTAAAATATTGTCTTAATTTCACTATAAATGAAACAATAATTGCTGTAATGTAGAATATTAATTAAAACCTTGTAGATATAGTGTGAATAATGCGTATTTATATGTTTAAATATCTAAATGATCATCTCTAATAAATGAATATGCATATGCGCATTGAAATTCACGAATAAAATATCATTTCTGTTAATCATCCAATTGAAAATAAACATTGGCAAGTTAATGAAGGCTTCGAATTGCAAAATTACTGCTCGGACTAAAGAGAAACACGAATAAATATTTGAACAACGAATTTCTCACAAAACTGATACAAGGAAGACATTGCATGTAAAGCTTTAAGAACGACTTCTTACTGCTATTTGCTGCTGCAGACACAGGGGATATAAAAGTAAGAAAAAAAGAAAGGACACCTTATTTGCATGCAGTAAATAGATAATGTTACAATGAAACATTGTTAATTGTTGCAAGCAAGTACGTAGTATTCCATGTGAATTACAATGAATGTATAAAGTTAATAATATTGTCATATTGTTAAAGAATCTTTAAATTGGGAACTTTTAACCCTTTGAAATCGGAAAAGTAATTCAATACTTAATTATTCCACTAATACCAGAACTCGTTTATTGCTCTGAAATTATTATTATATAATTGTTTTACGTTGAATTTCCTCGAAAAATTAATCTACTTATTTTATAATTCTATAAGTGTTTTTAACTAACAAAAATGAAAAATAAATAAAACATCAAAATGATGCGCCGTCTAGAATGGCAATATGACAAGTAAGCGAGTAAATGGTTCCATCCGAGTACAAAAGCTTAATTTTAAAAATTTCAAAATTTTCTCATTTTTTTAACTTTTACTAACGGAACCAATTCCATAAGACGAGCTAAATTACTATATTAATAAAATTGGTATCCCACTCTGTTTTAAAATAAAATTCAGCTATCTGATCAATGAATTCTTAGAGATCCTATCTTAAGCATTAAAATACTACTTGGCGGACTCAGACATTTGGCGATGTTTCAGTGAAAATAGTTTGAAGTGATAAAGAATAAAAATCGAAAATAGATGTTTAGTTTAGTTCAGAATGAATTTATCAGTATCCAATTTCGAAACAGTAAAAAGCGCATTTCAGATCGCACTCAAATGAAGTAGGCGGAAGACGAAATTCTCTTCTTCACTTTCCATGCTGCTTTAGTGAGAAGACATTTAAATTTAATATCATCTATATTAATAAAAATGAAACTTGAAATACGTTGCTAAGCGCAAAACTAGAGAACGGCTCGACCAATTCGGCTAATTTTTAAAAAATATTTTGGTGAAGACACGAGGATGGTTCTTATGGAGAGAAAAAATGAAAAAAACTGCGGGGAAAATAGTTAAAACGACATTTTCTTACTTTCCCGCCAAAAATCTTCATTTCTTTCCCCCACAACAATTGAGCAAGATAGCAGGAAGTAATAAATTATGATTTTTTAGAAAGAAATACGCGAAGTCAGTTGTTTTTCATTTATAGATAACGGGATGTTTAAAAAAGAAAGAAAATAGCTGCTTTTATTATTAGTCTGTATGGATATTTAGTTTATACCTGCTCAAAAAAAAGTATATGCAAGGAATAAAAAAAGTTTGAAAAGAAGGGTGTGTTTGTGTCACCATTATTTCCTCTATGAGCGGCATTTTCCAAGCTGTTTTTAAACTTTCGCATCTCTTGAAAACCAATCGTGCCTTTATTTGTTTAGTGTGTTTACATTTATGAAAATTTGAATCTCATTATTCTATAAAAACGTAAAATTTTAGACCTTTCCCTCCACCATTTAAGTAAAATATCAATTCCGGGACAATCATTGCTCGGATAGAAACAGAAAGATGAGTAGTACAATGAACAGAACATCTGAAGAAAATACTATAAATGAATTATATGATTATCAAAATTTATTTGGTTTAAATATATTTTGTTGAAAAACCTGTTATGAGACACAGCTACATAAAATATTATATGAAAATTTTAGCGAGCATTAAAACTGGCGAACCGATTGGTCGCCAAAGGCGGCTAGTATGCAATATGAGCTAGACTAACTTGCACAAAGGATTGAGTCGAATCGGGTATGGAATCTGAATCGAAATTTAAAATCAAGTTGAAATTTAAAAATGTAACCTTTATTTCTTAATTTTGAATGAATTCAGATTCATAACGTAGTTGCAATATTTTCGCAATATATTGGATAATTTTCTGCTTAACCTATGATTGGTTGGTTGGTTGGTTGATTGATTTGATTTTAATGGCGCAAGAGCCAAAAGTAGTCTGTACTGCTCCAAACATATGGTTTCTGCTTAACCTATAAAAGTGTATCATCTCTCAAACTTGAAAATTTGGTTTATTTTTATTATTCACTAATTTTTTATTGATTGGTGGTTGGCGAAGAGCAAACTGTAGACACGTTTCCAGGTTCAAATCAGCTGGTCTCACTAGAAGCAAAATCACAGACTCCGGCTCCAAGGCATCTCAGATTCAAGTCTAAATCGGCTAGGCCCACAAGACGAAGGACTCCAGAACTCAGTTCCAAGGCACAAGGTCACAAGGTAGGTGCGCCAGTAAGACACTCCCAGAAGTCCTCTCATCGGAAGAATACAGTAAAAACAAGGTTCAAAAACAAAGCAACTCCAGTGTGACTAGAGGAAGAATATTGCCCAAGAAACCCTGCATCACTTAGAATGAAGAAGAAAAACTACGGACATTAACCGTATAATACAAAATCAAAACAAGGTTCTTTCCGTGTCAGTATCATGCAATGCAGTAGCAATTATTCAAAAAAGCTAATTATATCAATAGAAATTCCAGTTTTAATATAAAGCACTAGTAGATTGTTCTTAAAGAAAGTTATTTCAATACTTCAAGTCAGGTTTACTCTCTTTTGTCAAATAATTAGCAGTTCAGGGCCATGGGGGTGGTTAAGCGATGCTGTACCTAAACTCCAAGAGGTTTCAGCTGCTTGTTGTTACTTGACACATTGAGATGATAGAATTATCACGTAGATTTTAAGAATGTTGTAGACTTAGCATGGCCAGAATCATAGAATTTATTAGACCACTCCGGTAGAACTAAGCACAACATCGATGGTTGGCTTCATCGACTTGATTATTCCAAAAATTCCGTAATTATCTGACAGCTCAACTAGTTCTAATTAAACCAAGACTGGCAGGTAGAGATAACCATGAAAGGAATAGGGATACGTTTTTAAATTATATTCAAGACAAATACCCCTCCATTAGGGTAAGAGAAGTGGGCCCTATTTATGGAATAGGAGTCAAAATTCCTTCCGCTAAGGCGGAAGACTCTAATTATCCCATATTATATTCTTTTATACGAGTAGTGAGACTTCGTGGTACGTCAATTAGCCAGTCAAAGCGAGAGTTAATTGCCGATACCACAAAGCTACATTTGAGGGGTTCACACTCCTCACTGTTTGATTTAAAGGTTGATTTCGTATTAATGATACCGACATCATTTTTAGATTTAGATCTAGAGGTAAATACACTTCTTTTAGGAGACTCATTCAAAATTTCTTGCTTGGAAGCCCTTTTAGATCCTTTTATAGAGACACGTTGTGATCGGGTTGTTTAAGTTAAAGACGGCTTAATTAAGTGATGAAGC
Source organism: Argiope argentata (assembly GCA_026289955.1). NCBI lineage: Eukaryota > Metazoa > Arthropoda > Arachnida > Araneae > Araneidae > Argiope > Argiope argentata. Next base: position 2,627 of record JAOUZG010031710.1, on the reverse strand, counting down.
ATAAGCATCCACCTGTTTGATGTTTGGAGACGCAGTGAGTTTGGATAAATGTGATGAACTTAAATCAATGCTTGAGCGTATATCAGTAATTCAGGTGGGTAAACAATGTTTCAGCTTGAAGTGAACATATGACGAGACCCAATGCAAGGCATATAAGGAAGAAACCAATGAAATCAAGGGGGTCACTTACGAAAAATAAAGCTATATTAAAAACCTTTAAATTTCACAAAAAAATATGACAACATAGGCATTTATACGGCAAGCACACACAAAGAAGAAATAAAACAGTATGTGCACTCTTAAAAGAATAAATAAACGAGAAACAACTCACCAATTGACGAGAAAAGAAAGCCTGAGTAGCTGGTAGGCATATAAAAAGCTCAAATTGTTCAACCAGTCCAACGATAAACAACTCATTAGGTGTCCAAAGGTTCAATCAACGTTTCTTATCCACTGAATCGAAACATAGACCACACAGAAGATTGTCGCTGGAGACGTCGATCCCGTAAAAAGTGGTGGGTAGGTATCACCGGCAGAAGTAAAGTATATTCAAATGACAAGCGCAAAATAAGATGGCTGAGATTTGAAAGTCTAGAGATGGTAAGTGCCAAGCCCAGAGTTCGAACACTAATGCTTCCAGCGAAAAGATACTGAGACAAGGGCCCCAAATATAGAATTGGGTCGTTGAAGAGACTCGAAACTGTTACCAAAGTATGTGAGCAATTAAGACAGGCTTTCCACAATGAGTCATGGGTGACGTAAGAGAATTCCAAGATCTGACAGCAAACGAAGAAGGGCACTTCTCGACTGATGTTGCCTACAGTCAGCGCAAAATCAAACCAAATGTTACAAAAAGCGAAAGCAGTAGTAGAAATGCACTTTAAAACGCAGACAACAAGGTATTTCAAGTTTATTTAACTTCTACTTGCTTAAAATAAAAATAATGCACTGGATTTAAAGGTCATCGACCTTCTTCAATGCTTCCGATAGTTTGTCCTTTAGCAGAAATTTAGCTCTGGGAGTTTCGTTGGGCTTGGGTGTATCTGGTGCAATACAGTTGATTTGTATGTTATATTTTTACACATAGCAAGGAAATTATAGAACTTCCGTTGTATTGAATTTCCATCTAGTTAGAAATAAATATTAGCAGACATATTTGTAATTAGCACTGCTTTCTCGGAAGGTGGGCGTTTTACTAAATGGCCGCCATTTTTTTGTAGTTCAATTCCTGGTAAATATGATGAATATAGACAGAAAATAAGCCCATTACTGGCATTGTGACAGGTCTTTAACACAAATGATGAACCAGTTTAGTCATTCACTATAAATAAGAATTCGTTGAGGACACATCCAAACAGCAAGGCAGGCGCCATTTATTCTACGGAATTCCCGGTATGGTCACAGGTCATCATATGATTGAGTGGTTGATGACGTCCCTGCTCTTTGTTCAACTTCCCGTTGCTACTACAAATTTAGCTTCAGACAGGAAATCAATGTTTTGGGTGTTATAGAATGATGAAATCTCATTGACACCATAAAAGGAGATCCCTAAAAAGATCAACCTCGTCGCCATTTACTTTGGTATCAATGAGAAAGATCTTGTTCTCTTTTATGGCGAATATGCCTGTTTTCATCTTGCCAGAAGGAGATTCAAGGATTGGTTTCTCGTGGACCGGGTAGTCATTCCCTACCCTATTTCATGTACGGAAGAAAATCGAACAACGTCATTGGTTCGCATCGATCCAATGATGTTGTTCGATATTCTTGGCCCTCTGCCAAGGGAGTCTGACATCATTATAAACGAACTTCGAAATAGTTTCAGTTCACTTTACTGCTTGCATTTCTTGATTTCCGAAAGAAAGAATTTGCCTTCGAGCTTTATTGTGGGATTTCTACATATATTTCTCTATATATACTATCTTTACCACGTATTTTTCGACAAAATGGATTTGTCCAAGTATAATCGCTTGCACAAAACAGGCGAGAATGTGCCCCGAATTTGGAAAATATTGTCGAAAACAATAAAATGATTTACATTAGATGCAACTTAAAAGCTATGAATAATATCAATGAATGGATGAAAGAATTTGGAAATTCAACAAATACTAATTAGAAAAGTATAAAATTCTGTGCTTCAAGAAAAGGTTTATTTGCTGATAAGTTAAGTTTAAGAAATTAATATTAGCTTCCATTTTATATCTAGGGGCTTAATTCTTGCCTTAAATTTTAGAAAAAGTTTTCTTATATTTATTTAAATTTCTCGGTAGGCTCTTATAACATCTTTTTATGGGCATTATTTTGGGGAAAAAATTTCTTTCATATAATCAAGTGCTCAAAATGACATTTTTCTAGGTTTTATTGGCTTTAGTCATTATCTTTTCTTTTTAATCAGAGCTTTTGTATATGCAATGACAATACATTATTAAAAGCTGATTTTTTGAGATGCTCTTTCAGGTAATAAGGTTATTTTCATTACCTACGGATTGTTATTAACACCGTAAACCTCATCCCAAAAACAACATCATGTTCTGGCATGATAAAAATAGAATCACATAAGATGACAGAATAAGGGCAGATTTTAATAATTTCAGAGAGTCAGCCTATTATGAAATATAAAAAACTTCTGG
>JAOUZG010031708.1:27823-38715 GCA_026289955.1 Argiope argentata | reverse complement strand
TTTTAAACCTATTATTTTATTATTTTTTTAGATTTTTATTCTTTTTTAACAACAAAATATTTTTTAATTGAATCTTATAATTGTTGAAATAAACATACTATACTTTACATACTATACTCTACTCTTTTCCAACCTAACTTGGCAGTAGTGTATATTTTACTCACGCCAATTCGCAGTCATTGTCAAGGGAACTGAGTTACTTTAAAGTACAAAGTTGTTGCAAAAATGCAGATCACTGAGAAAACTTTATCCCGCAGTTTTTTTCGCCAAATAGTAAATGTTTATTGACTCTTATCATATTATTATTTTAAGTCAGAGTATTAATTCTTTCTTTATTTTCCTAATTTGTTATTTATTATCGATACATTTTTTAATAAATCATTTAAGTTATTTCGGTGCTTACGTATTACTCTCGATTTTTGTCGCCAAATTTGAAGGAGTCGTCAATGAGTGGATAAACCGCCAATAATGTAAAAAAAAACGCCAATATTTTCAAGATTGTTCAAACCTTGACTGTCGTATACCATTTCGTTGGTGTCGATGGTTTATCGCCAAATTTGAATCCATCGCCAATGAGTTACTAATTAGCGTCGACAGTCTAATACGTACTACTTTGGCGTCAACAGTCTAATACGAAAGTACCGTTATTTCATTTCATTTCAACATTTTTCAAAAGAAAAACCTAAGTTTAATATTCTATAAATCGGTAGAAGTGAATAGAAAAAACGACTTGAATAACTATTCAACAATACTAAACTAATAATTACTAGTGTGTTTAACAGTACCAAAAATATTAGTTATTAAAAAAGTACGAATTTAAAAGAACAAGTGATGACAACGATTGCGAATTAAATGAAGCAAAGTTGGTAGTGACGTACAAGAAAAGCGCAGCAAATATTTGAGCTTGAAGACTGGTTATAACCAAAGTGGAATTCCTTATGCCATTTTGGTTTTATTCGTTCGCTTTATTTACAAAATACTTAACAGGTAAACACTTCTTAGTTAGCTGCCAAATAAGTTAAATAAACTGTCGAGAATAGTTTTCAATACATGCTGAATTAAAAAAAAAAACTTTTGTGACTTATGATATTTGATACATTTTTGCCCATTTCAATTATTTTAATGTCAAAATTGCTGGAGAACTCTTTATCAACGCGGAATGTCACATTTTCTACCTTTTACAATACAGCCAAGTTAGGACGAAATGGAATACAACAATACTTTAAGGTTGTTTACAGCTAAATAATAGTGGATGGAATGTTTTCCAAGTCGACCTCAGGAGGTAAACAGAAACATAAAAGCATCAAATCACTCTGTAGATACAAAAGAAAAATGACATCGCCAATGTCAATGAAGAATTCATCAAGCACCGGTTATACCATTTTGTGGCATCTATTTTCTAATCTTTTTTCAGCGCACTACCCTTTAATATTTGATCACACACCAAAAAATGTACATAACCTATTTAGGCCTGTAGAATTATACAGGTTCAATTTCTAGATTTTAACCATTGCTTTGATTTTCGGGGTGTTCTTTAACTGGAACACTGTTCCGCTAGAACTATGAACAAAGCTTGACTTAGCCTAACTGGGGCCCGGGACAAAACCTTAATTGGGGGCCCCCTCTGATTCACTACTTCAATATTGAGGAATCGGATTTTACTACTTTATACTTGTGTAGTAGATTTAGCATGGTACAAAGAGCATCGCTCACATTCGTTATTGGAGGGCAAATGCTTGAAACGTTATTTTCAAAGTAATTAATTTACAATCAAAATGTGTAATTAAATTTAAAACAAAAAATAAGCTATAATATGTGTATTAAAATATTTACATAATTATATAAAACGAAAGTTAGAGAATTTCAAATAAAAAATAGCAAATTCCGTGCAGTTATAAGTGAAGATGACCAGAGCTGTCGCTGTAAAAAAGTAAAACTACAAAACCTCAAATCCAGAGTAATTTTCATTCCAAGAATTCTGACCCTTCAAAGTTATATTCCTTAAGTTTAGCTCCTTTTCCAAGAAAAAGGATGAAGAACTGAAAAGGAAATCGCAGGTATGGTTCCTCCTTAGCGGCTCAGCCAATAGTGCTCTGTACGGACATTCAAGAACGGGTCCAATAACCTCCAATAAATCATGTGTAGCTCTTTCAAAAAAGGGAATAGGTAGTGATTAGTCTAAGTTTGCAAAAAAAAAAAAAAGGTATCTGTCGGCAAGAATATTTGGTGGGGAAATACAATGGCATTTTAAATAAATGTTGATGCTTCAACTAAAGAAAAAAAGCTTGTCTGTTGTTGTTTTTTTCAGTGTGTTTACCTACTTTGTACAAACTAAACCGTCTGACCTATATGCCTATCAAATTTGGCAAATATATACTATGTTGATATATTAGAAGAGTAGAAATGTCATTTTGGGAGTGATTTTCACAAAATTACCTTTTTAATGATACCAAATTTTTTACGGTATAATTTTTCTTGCTATATTTAATAATTTTTTTTGAAATATTTTAAACGTATTTTCAACAATATATTTCATTGTTGAAAAGAAACTGAAAACCGATCGCATGAATACTTCACCTTGTCTTTTGTCTTGTTATTACGAATATTTCGTCTTTTTTTCTATTGTTGTGACCAGAATAAGGAGATTATATATTCCATGATTGAAAGATTTCAATATTAGGAGCGATCGTAATTTATTTATTTTTTAATATTTTTTTGTTTACAAATGGGATTTAACTTCAGAATGAGGCAATGTTGAACATTTTTTTTAATTCTTCCATTTTAAAATATTACTTATTTTACCTGTGATATAATTGAGAAATAAATATTATGTGCATAAAATAGATATATAAAAGTAAGAATTGGGCAAGCTCAAAGTGCAATGAAGATAAAAAAAATAGTGTAAGGCTTATTCTCAAGTATATATTATACAAATGAATTGTTGCTGATATACCATATGTTTCATGAGCAATCAACATTAAATAAATGATTATTCTATATTAAAAGCAATTCATTAAATAATAAATAACCTTGACATATAATAGCTACTGCATGTGCTACAAACTGGGTTTATTTTGCTTTATTTCATTTTGTATACCTTATTGTTAAATTGTATTTTTTACTGCTGATTGCATTAGGTGAAAATGGGAAGCATTTCTTTACGTAAATGATATTTAATACTAGTAAATATGAATTTCATAATAAATAAATGCTAATCAATTGTAGAAATATTTTTTATAATTTAAGTACTTTGCACATCCCTAATGAGAGGCTACTTTGACTGTAATTTTAAAATAAAAAGGTGTTGTTGTTACTTATGGCACTTGCCTATGGACAAGCCCCCAACTGTTACAGCAGTAGATTTAAGCCAAAAAGAGTGTTTCTTGTTTTTGAAATAGCACCAACTAGGGTCAAGAGTACGACTTAGCTACACGCTCACCACATTTACTTGCGCATCCCCTTTTTAAAAGGAGGCATATTCACTCATTTTACTGATAGGACTCACAGAATAACAACCATGCCCAAACCGGGACTCCCAGAACAAGAGGAAGTCGCACTCTCTCTGTGTAGAAAGCCGGCATAAAAATGTGTTCTAAGAAAAAATTTAAGTGATTTTTAGTGGATTATAGGAGTAACGTTCTGTTAAATATTCCTTCAAATTTAATGCAAAATCAACAAAATCTTGGTCTATTTTGAGAAGAAACAATTACAGCTGTTACAAAAGTACTATGATTCAATTTTTTTTATTAAATACATATTAATAGAAAAAGATTTATTTCATTTTAATAACATGATTACAAATTTCTATTATGAAAATATATTGAAGATGTAATCAAGGTTTTATGTATTATGGCTGAAAGTAAATTACAGAAATCAAAATGAATGTTTGCTCGCATAAATTTTAGGAAATAAAACATATCTTCAAAAACTTCCTTAATGTTATAGCAGGAGTTCCTCCTTTAATACAATAACAGAAGTTTGAGTTTATTTTTTTAATATAACAATTGCTCTAAATTCCTTTGCTCTTGAAATCTTATACATCTTGCTCTTGATCTAGATTGGACTTCTGCAAACTCTGAGATCATTGTGAGACAAACAGACTTTTTCTGTAGCAAAATGTCTGCACCATGCACATTGTTCTTTCTAAAAAAATTGCTTAAGAACGCCCAAATCAATTGGCACATTAAAGCTCTTTATAATAAATATGATTTAAGTCATTATGGATCTGCAGAACAGGAGCTGTAATGTCAAAAATCTGAAGAGATTATTTAAATAATTCTAATTTGGGGGGAGGGGTGTATACAGGATTATTAATTAGGTAATAAATGAATAAAGCTTAAAGGGCAATATTTATCAACAGCTTTCAATGGTATATATTTTTTACCTGCTTTTACCAGTATTGCATTATTATGTATGCTTCTTTGAAAGTAGATGCATTTTTAAAAGGCTGAACCTACTTTTGCTTTATTATTACGTATGCTTCTTTGACAGAAGATTAGTTTTTAAAATGTTGATGTACAACTTTGACATCATAGCTGTTATTTCCTCTCAAATTTGGTCGAGCTCCAAAACTTTGTTTGCCAGCTAGAAAAAATTGAAAGTTGTAGCAGTTACATTATTACTCTTTTCTTTTGAATACTAGATGGCGATAATTACATAGACATTACATAATTACATACATAGATAATTACATAACTACATAGGCATCCCATAGTTCATTGGGGTTGTGTGTGGGATGGGATGATGCTGTTCTGTTAAGCTGCGCGGGTGAATGTCTTGTCTTTTCTTTCATGTCTTTGTTTAGAATGTGAATGTGATTATTAAATGACATGTATCTGAAAACATGCGTTCTGTTGCTTCCTGCACGGACCCTAATAATCTACATTCCACCACAAAATTAAAAAAAATTATCATTGCATATAATGTAGAGGAATAGAGACCGATAGAGAAGTATCATGATTGTTTTAAACCGGTTTAAATTGGTTAATGACTTAAATCAATTAAGATAAATGATGGTTTTAAAATAATAAGGTTATCGCATGGTAACATGAAATCGCCCATCGTAGATTTCATTTTCTTTTTTTTATTTGATATTGTACACAAATTTATTGTATCATAATACATTATGAATCATACTCGCTCTGTCTTAATGTTCTTCAATCCTGTAGATCCCTGCTCTGAAAATCCCTGTTTGAACGGTGGCACTTGCAGAAATGGACTGTTTGGATACATTTGTGTGTGCAAACCACCTTTCCATGGACCAAGATGCGAAGATGGTAATTTCTTAGCTTATTAAATGCCTTATAACTATAAGTTTCAATTATCTTAGAAGTTTGAAAGTTCTCAGGTTCTGTTTGGCTAAATTTGGTTTTTGTATGAGCGGCAAAGTTATAAAAGACATTTTTTGAAATGAACCAATGTTGTTTGATGTTTGACCCAACAAAGTTAGTTACATTTCTCTTTAAAAAAATATCTTTTATAGTTAATTTATCATGTGATCTAGTTTTTGCACTTTGTTGTTTAATTTTTAGACAGCAGTGTCAGGGAACATATTTTAAATGAATTTTCATTGTTGTCATATTATTTCTTTTGGTATTTTTTTCGAAATTTGAATCAAAATAAATATTTTCTGAAAAAAATAAAGTTCCCAAACCTTTTTACAAGTTAAGTAGGTACTCACAACTAAAATACATTTAGAAAGAAAGAGAAACAGAATTTAATCTATTTGTATGAAATCGCTGTCATACAATGAAAATTACTATCTGGTAACCAATACTAACAGAGTAAGAATAATTAATTTTATTTAACTTAGAAGATAATTAATTAACAAGAAATCTTCTCTTAAGTAAGCTCAATTTTAATATGATTACCCATTAAATTTTATTTGCTCTGTTAGCTTACGTTTCCTCGTCCTTTTTCGTGTGACAAATGCGGAAATTCATTAGGAAATACTCATATATCTGATATAACGAGCATAAGTCACTTTTCTTCTGAACTAATGATTGAATAGAATATCAATTTGAAAGTAATTATATTAATTTTAGTTATTAAGTGTGAAATCTTGATAAATTGGTATACGTACATAATTATTTTATAAAAGGGAAGTAAATAATGTAATGTTAGAAACATTTGAACCTATCTTGCTAAATAAGCCCCCTATAATTAGTGCAATAATATTTAAAAGCAACTAATATAAAAAATAATAATTTTTTAAATCAATTCTTACTTTGGATGTTAGAATATTTTTTTTATTTACTTTTTAAATAATTACAATTTTTGCTCTCGCGTTCCGCTTTATAACGGAAAGAGGGGTGCAGTAGCTTCTGAGGGTATAGACCCCTAAGCACCCAAATATTGATCGCCTTTGACTCAGCTCTCCCAGTGATATAACTCTGGACACGGAGAAATTTGCAACTAGATTCGAACTCGCAGAACAAGGGATGCGAATCCAACGCCCTACCAACCAAGCTGTCCCGACCTAACAATGGGAACGACTATAATAAACTATTATAAATACAAGAAAGTTAGTTTTTAATTAATTAATAAAAAATTAATTAATTAATATTCGTAAAAATTGTATCAACATCCACTACAAATTTTAAAAAACTTGATTGGATGAATAAACAGTATTTTATAAGCGAATAAAAATTTAAACAAGCTATATATATTTAGGAAGAGTATGAGCTAAAAGTAGGAATTGAATTATATGTTTGCAATTCTCAAACTTACGAATTTTGACTACTTGATGATAATTCTGATGTTACTAGTTTCATTGGAAAAATCTGTAAGACAAAACTTAAATCTTGTTTTAAAAAATCAAAGTTCTATTTTTCAAATTGTTGTTGTTTACCTGTTCAACTTTACAATGGAAGGAGAGGTACAGTAGCTTCTGAGCGTATGGATTCCTTAGGACCTGAGGGCAGAAGTCTGACTTCCAGCTCACACACGTCACAAACCCTTTTTACGAGATATCATTCATGCATTTTATTCATTCATCTACAGATATTAATTCAAAGATCTGGAACAGAGAACGATCCTCTTTGACCCGAAACCTCAGTAGTATAACTCCTGCCAAGGAGGACTTTGTGATTAAGGCAAAGTTAACTAGCTCCAACCATCGCACGCAAGGAGAGAATTTGGTTGTCAGGTTCGAATTCGCAACCCGAGGGATGTGAATCTAACACCCTACCAACTAGGCTATCCCGTCCCAGTTTTAAAAATCAAAGTGTATTATCAAAAATTTCTAGAAATGATAAATATTAAAAGTTATCTTTAATACTGGTGAAAGTAACTCTTAAATAAGATCTTTATAAAGCAATATAAACATTAAATGAAAAAAATTATTTTGTTTTAAAACATAGCAGCAATGTTGTTCAATTTCTTTTTGTCAAAGTGCATGATAATATATGCAGTAACAGTATTAATACTGAGACATACTTCCGAGATACGACTTTGGATTTAAAACAGTTATAGCTGAATTTTCTGTACAATTTGGTTAAAATATGATGGAATCACTATCGAATTTCTTTATTATTTTTAGATTGGTGTCATCCTAATCCTTGTGAGAACGGTGGACATTGCTTAGCAGGAAACGATGGTTATAGATGTACTTGCAAAGTGCCATTCACTGGAAAAAACTGCGAAAAGGGTAAGGTTTTTTTTTGTTTGTTTTTTCAGTCATTTTTTAATTCTAATTAAATTATAGTTCTAACAACTTTATCTCAAGCAATAGTGATATTTTGTTGAAATATTTTTCCCCTTGAAATATCTGTAATATTGGTACTTTACTTCCAATGCCAATGTTTGATGTTTAATTTTTTTCTGGAAACAGAGTAGTTATAATTTTGACTAATCTTACATGATTGATACTAAATAAGTAGTCACCTGAGCAATGCAAATAAAAAGTAATTAGCCTTTGTTGATGACATTTCAGAACCTAGGCATAAAATTAATGAAGCCATAAAAGGTTATTTTACATATGATGAGGATATTAATTTGTTTCATATAGTAAACAATACATACATTATACTCATTTGTTAAAGAACTTCTCTATATCCATTAAACTTTCTCTTCAATGAATGTTAGAGACTCACGATTACAACCATTCTGTCATAAAGACTAGAGAGACAGCTTACAATTTTCTTGAACTATAGTAGACAACTTAAAAGGAATGTATGTTACAACGCCTGCCTGTGATTACTTGTATACCTTTATCAACGATTTTTTTTATTAAAAAGGGATATTCGATTACATATACTAGTCAGCATGATAATTTTTGTCATGATTCTTTTACACAAATCTTGCTTTGAAATCTCGACATTTTCTTAATGCATATATGCCAATTGAATGAAAGAGGAACGGTGCACGTAGTCTTTGAATTATAAACAAATCACTTACGTTAGGTAATTTCTTTAAAAAAAATGATTTATTTGAAAGTCAATATGCTCCGCATACTCCTTGGGATATGAAATTCACCGACATAACAATGATTTTGCCAACCTCATTAACGAAATTTCTATCTTTTGAAATGAAAGATTGCATCGAAGACGATTTAACTCTGCTGAGTCTGAAATACAAAAACTAAAATGGACAAATTGATCCATGAAGTACGAAAAAAACATAGTATTTTCGAAACATTTACAATTTTACTTTTTGAATTAAAGTTTTGATAACAAACTTTATTCAGAAAAAAGTGCAGGCGTTAAGCCTAAATGATCAATTTCTTTTTAATAATATAATTTCGTATTTGCTGGAAAATGCATTCGAGATCCGTACATTGTTTGGAATACAGTGCCTTGGCAAGTGAATAAAAATTTCTTTCTTTTAATTACGACTATGTTTAGTGCTTTTTTTTTATCTATCTTGAAAAGTTCTTATAGAAAAAAGGTCTTCATTCTGTCAAACGATTTTAACATTGAAAAATAAGTTAATGTATTTATAATTATTACTTTATTAAAATAGAAGAAATTTGTTCAATATCATCATTTTAGCCGACACCCTTTCACAGGGGTAGCGTATCTTTCCCCTGATATGAGCGTTCTAGGTTCCAGTCCCGGTTCGGGCATGGTAGTTCTTTATCTGTTATATCTGTAAGGCGTTTGAATGTGCCCACTGTAAAAAAATGTAATGCAAGCGTATGCGATGGGTGAGTAGCTGCTCTGTATGTGATGTCTTTATCAACATTAACTCACAACGTTAAGGTTTGTAACCGAGTATCAAAGCCATTTTACAAAAATAATTACTCTTGTCGGGAGGATGTTATCTGGCTTATGAGTCTTTCGCCACATACTCTCCCACCAGTGAGTCGGCGGTGAGACGAATGATATTAAAGTGTGTGGGATTTATTGATGATGTTGGTTGTTGTTTCTATCGCGCCTGATGACTTTTGCTGCCGGTAGAGGGCACCACAACAATTGTAAAAAGTTGCTTATTCGAGGTCGAGAGTCACCATTTTGGGTGGATCAATAAGCTCGTTAAAGAAAAATACAAATTTTGCTTGCAGATCCATGCTCGGATAACCCATGCCATAATGATGGAACATGCCTATTGAATGGATTCTCATTTAAATGCGAATGCAGATACCCATATACTGGAGAACTTTGTGAAGATGGTAATATTAATACAATTAACTATATATATGTATATTTTATTTAACGCGTTATTTCGGATACAGTTTCATAAACAATTATCCTTTTTTAAAGCTGCAATATGCAGAAACAATCCATGCCACAATGGTGGTATCTGTCAGCCGAATGGAGATTCCTACAAGTGCAGATGTCCATCACCTTATTCAGGTGTAAATTGTGAAAAAAAGTAAGATGTATAAATTTTTGTGTTATTAGATTAAATATCTGAATTTTTATAGCTTCCAAACCCAAATACTTTGTATTTGAAGTATAAAAATAATTTTTGTTTTCACTAAAGGTTTGTAAGCATGATTTGTTGACCTAAGCTCGATAATTTATACTCAAACTTTTAAAAAACTCGCCCATAATTAGCCATCTTCTAATGCCTAGAAAAAAAAGAGTGATTTTTTTTTTTTTTGAATTACAAAGAATTTGTTGGTATTAGCTCAAGCGGCGAAAAAAAAATCGCCAACAAACTACACTTGGCGACAGGGACTTTTATATAATTCAAACTACGTTTTTATATTGATTTTAATTTATTATAAAGTTGTTATGTTTTACGACTGGTAAAACATAAAAAAATTTCAGACCATGTACAGTGAATAATAAGCATTTATCTTTAAAATATTTTCATTTTCTCGGGAGTAAAAAATTTAAATTTAATCTTTAAAAGTAATGTTGAGCAAAATAGAAAATATCAGTATTAATTTTGTAATGCAATATTTTCTAGGATGACAGACATGCAAAACAGGCAATGAACTGCAAAATAAATTGGAACCACGCTAATCTGGAAATACATTTGCAAATACTGAAAAAAAATCTCACTCATAAAAGTATCTCATTTTCTGTAATTTAAATGATTAATAATTCTAATTTCATTATTTTTAACACTTGACACTTATTTTGCGTATTTAATAATCTGCCCATTTATTACATACAGATTCTTGAAGAGCATTTAAATAACCCAGTCTCAAATATATTTTATGTTAATTAATTTGATTCATTTTGTTTCAGTTTCAAAAAGTAATTTTATTTCAATGTACAGTTTTTCTTTTCTTTTAATGATAGGGACTGTACAGTGAAATGGCAAACGACATTTAGAAATTTTTACTAAAAGTTTTTTCAAACTTAATGACAACTATTTTTTTTATATTCTCTATGAGCATAATATCGCTGTATTTAAAAATTTAATCTAGTGAAAGAATATTCAAAATTAAAATTTTTATGCATATTCCTTTCTTTTCCCATTCCTACTATTAGCTCACA
>JAOUZG010031708.1:16016-27423 GCA_026289955.1 Argiope argentata | reverse complement strand
ATCAAGTTCAAGTACATTTTTTTCAATTTTTAGTGGATGGCATTTAATGTTATTGCAGTTTTTTCAAATATTACCACATTAATTTTTTATTAATTGATTAAAAACTAACTTTCTTACCATAAATATTCCTTATTTATATAGTAAGTGTAATTATTAGGGGATTATAGTCTGGTTGGTACGGCGTTGAATGCGCATCCGCTTGGTTGCGAGTTTGAACCCGCCAGCCGAAGACTATGTGTGTGGACAATAAATCTGTTGCGGTCATAAAGTCCTTCATTGCGATAGTAATAGCTCTGGGGATACTGAGTAAGAGTGATCATTCTCTGTTCCAATTCTAAATTGCAATACGTGGATGAATGAAGAAAGTCTGGCTCCTAAAAAAGGTTTGTGACGTTTGTGAGGCAGAAGTCTGTCTTCTGCCTTCGGATGCTCAGAGGTCCATACCACAGAAGCTACTATGCCCCTCCTTCCTTTATAAAGCGAAACATGAGAACAACAATTGTAATTATTTAATAAAAAGTAACTAAAATAAAAAATTTCTTTGTTGACTTTAGTTGGAATTGAATTAAAAGAGGTTTTCATATTTCTTGTTCGATAATTTATTTAATATACCATAGTAGCGTGTTATTATTAATTATGTACATTGTTATCAAACTTTCTGTAATTTTCTAGCACCATGCTCTGAGAATCCATGTTTGAATGGTGGTACTTGCAAAAACAGCCTTTTTGGATACATATGCGTCTGTGAGCCACCTTTCTACGGGCCACATTGTGAAGAAGAAGATTAATTTCTGTGCTTTTATATAACTGTTTATAACCATTTTTTAGTAGCTATAGGCGTTTAAAAGAAAATAAATTTGAATTACTAGTTTGTTGTGTGTTTTATTAGAGCGAGAGAAAATCTTTATTACATATAAGCCCAAATAAGTCAACACTTTTTCAAATGTCTGTTTTAAATTTTCTATAAATTTAAAAATCAGCGATTAGTTAAAATCTTCTGAACAGTTTTTATTATTGATGATGAAAAAAGTTAATTTTGTCGGGTGATAAAGTTAATGGAAATCAAATAAACTCCATAAAACTTAGCAAGAAAAGTCCATTTATGGTGGCATATGCTATTTTGAAATTTCATTGCACACACATCCAATTTGTAAGGAGATAGATACTTGAAATTATATGCAATCAGACGAAAAATTTTAGTTTTATATAATTTATAGATTTTGCTTAATTTTGATTGAATGAAATCTAAATGTATCTTTTTCGATATTATTTCATTGTTGTTAAATTAATAAAAATAATCAGCATGCTGTAATTTCAACAGTTGGCATGACAAATCATGAGCATTTCTTATATGTTCTAGAAAGGCAGATTAAACTGTCAAAGTACACCTCTTTTCCAAAATTGGTTATTCTTATTGATGCTAATTAAGAGCAATTCTTATTAACCAAATATCTATATTGATTTATAAATTATTGTTCCAATTCAGTTTGGAAAAAGAAGATAGGACAGGAAATGATTTCATTGGAAATCATGTCTGATCATGTCCTATTCTTTTTAAAATATACTTCATGTCTGATTTCAAATTTAATGCGTATAAAAAATTGATTTTTTAGTTATGAAATAGTTTGCAAATAATTAATTGTTACCGAATGAGTTTATTTTTTTAAAATGAATCGAGAATGTGTTATTGTATACTAAAGTTCTAAGTCATAACCTTCATAATTTTATGAAGAATAAAGAATTGTGCATAAAATCATCTAAAAATAAGTAGTATATGCGAAAAAAATCCGTCATTGCAGCGAATTTATTTTTATTTCAATGTACTTAACATTTTTTTTTCTAAAGAATTATTAAATATCATATTATCTGAGAATTCTAAAAGATTATTATGTTTTTATTTATAAATAGCTTCTTAAAAAATACATAACACATCTTTACTAATAATAAAGATGAATGTATGTGGGTTCGTGCTTTTTCAAAATTGCGTTGGAAGACAGGGGACGGCAAAAAGTCTTATGTGTTTTTCTTTTTTCATCAAGGATTAAATTCTTTAATTTTGTTTCAATGGTAAAAATGAGAGAAAAAGGATTATTTTTATTATTTGAATAATTTACAAGACATATTTGCATTCTACTAATCACATAATTTACAAAACATATTTGTATTATGCTATTTGAATAATTATTAAATTTTTTAAAAGGAAAGTTAAAAGGAAAGGATTATTAATTTTATTAAAAGGAAAGTTGCAACACTACAAATGTTGGGGGATACAAGAACATGACATTTGAATTTTTCCTCGCACTTTGATCTCACGAAACTGATAACCATTAGATAAAGCTGATGGACGTAATAAACAGAACATAAGAAAACAAATTGTCTGTCATAAAAACAGTTTAAATGCCAAAAAATTTGGTGGAATCATGGACAAGTTATATCTAAACCATTTATCTAAAATCAATTATAACCATTATTTCCAACCAACCAGTTAATGAATATTGCTTATAAATATTTTAGTGTAAAATGTTTTAAGAATTGAATTTATCATTGTAGGAATTTAAGAAAATGAGTGTTTAGAAAAGAAATTAAAATCCGTGTCTTATTATCATTGAAGGAATTTATATGATATACAGGGTGTCCGAGAAGTCTTTGACATATTTTAAAAATTCGGTAAGAAAAAAATAAAAGAGATAGAAAGTAAAATTAAATTACATTTATTACCTCATATAGTAAAGTTTTTTTTAATTCAAAACTGGCCGGTAGATTGCGATACTGAAACGTTAGAAAGAGTTAATGAGAAAATGGCTTCTACAAGTGAGCGCGTGTTTTGTGTTATGTGGATTTTAGAATCGAAATCTGTGACTCAAGTTCAACGTAATTTCCGAACGAAATATGGAAATTACCCTCCATCTCGTAACAGCATTATTGCATGGAAAAATAAGTTTTTGGAAACTGGAAGTGTCCTGGGTCGACACAGAAGTGTCGTCGATAGAATTCATCAGTCATTTGCTCGTAGCCCCCGAAAATCAGGGGCCCACATCGAGATGTATTGATACGATAAAAAAAACTTCACTATTTTAGGTAATAAATGTAATTTAATTTTACTTTCTATTTCTTTTTTTTACCGAATTTTTAAAATGTGTTTAAGACTTCTTGGACACCCTGTATCTTTAATCTATGAAATATCCTTTTTTAATAAAGGGAATTGAAAAATAAACATTTTCAGTATATTTTATTCATTAATTTCAAGGTATAAATAATACTTTCAGGAGGGTTTACAAGTAATTTGTTAAGTAACCTTTATTTCTACTTTCTTACTGCACGATTGTTGCTGATGTTAAAAAATAATTCATTTCTTAAAATGCAGATTTACCAGCTTCAGAGCTTTGATTTTTTCCCTGCAACATTATGCAGGAAGAAAATAAGAATTCTACTGTCATATCTATCCGAGTTTTTTCCCCCGACAAAGGACATATTAAACTTTATGCAACTTTATTAAAAATTTTCTTGATTCAAATCTTTTTGAAATGAAAAGAAATAAAATTTTCGCATTAGAAATGCTTTGAGACTTATTTCATTGAAACACGACATGGATTCTCTAACATATTAAAAGAATTGATACTTTTTGAGCTTAGAATGTCACCTGAGCTTATGAAGTATTATAAGTTGTTTAATAGTAGACACCTTATAATCAGATACTTTCCATGAGTTTAAATGTGCAATTTTTTATAAGATTTGATCTGCAGTTGCATACATATTATTTTTAGAAATATATAGCGACAATTCTGTTAGAAGATATTGCACATTACTCTAAAGATAAATTTATTCCAAAATAGACTAGATTTTTGTCCGGTCCTTTTCTACAATTTTATTCAATTTAAAAAAATATATATGTACATCTTATGCATATTCATATGTATATAATTGGAAAAATCCAACAGTAAAAAAATTCGTACATTTCTTTTATATGCATAAACATCAATATGAAAAAAGCAACAATTTTTTATTAACATTTTTATTCAGGATTATTTCTTACTTGGGATCTATATACTGTTATAATATTCACGCTGTAGTAATGAATCTGAAAAATAAGAAACAAATGCCATTAAAATTCCAAATGATGTCAAATTCCTTTCCTACTAGTAATTAATCTTGCTCTAAGAAATTGACAAATTTATAAATTAATAAAGGATTCAAAATGTTAAAAAAAACCACCAAGAAAAATTAATACATGCTACGAAAGCACAATTTCTTTAAAATAGCCTTCTGACCACCTCTCTGTTAAAATGAACGTTCAAATGAAACTTTAAATTATTTTGAAGAAAAATTAAAAAAAAATTTCTTCAAGAGCATTTAAACTGGTGAAGCAAATTACAATTTATTTTAAAGCTACCATAATGAAAGCCTAATTTAATTTTAATTCGAATTTCTATTTTAGTATAATTTAATTTAATATAATTACTTTCCATTTTTGAAGCATTTTTTGAGATTATAAACCCCAATCAGATAATGATATTAATAGAATTTAGAATAGAATAGAATTTCGACTTAGGATCCGGAGGTACTCAGTTTCAAGACCCTATTCCAGCGATGAACCAGATAAGCAGGCCTGATGCATTTTGAATCCATCAGAATTAAAGTCCTCCCACTAGTGTGGTGTGAAAGTTTGGAGAAGGGGTGCGAGTTGAAGTGTAGTCCTTGTCACTTGACCACAGCTGAAAATTACGAGGTTTGGCCCCAAATATCCTTAGTGTTGCTTTAAAAACAGGAAGTTAATATAACTAAACTTAGTTCCCAAATTTAAACTTTTTGTATTGTCTTGAATTTTATTAATGCGTCATATTGAAAAGTATAGATTTCATTTTGCATGAAAGTAACTGAAATATTTTTGTTTTAAGTAAAATATAAAGTTAAAAGGATTTTTTTTTCAATTTTTACACTAAGTATTAAATGGTTATATATCAAGAATTCGCCAGATGAACTTTAAATTTTGAATCTTCAAATTTCTTGAAGAAATTTTATCTGTGATTATTTTTATTTGAATTAAATGACCTAGTTTCTACTCTATTGTGCTTAAATGATGAATTTTTCATATTAAGGAAGATTAGTAAACTTTAGTCTGTCAAAATTTGACTTCTTTAGAAATCTCTTTCAGTTTATTCCCCCCCCCCCTGTTTATTTCCCCCCTATGATTTTCTAATCAATGCCTATATATCAACTAAAAATAATAGAAATGGTAGTAATATATTTAATCCACCTTTCGTTTACTCATTTCAGTTTTTTTCCCTCTTGAGAAATCATGGTTTTATAAAAAATTTCTATATTTCTGGTATTTTTTCAGAGGTTTTTCCCCCGTTTTCCAATCAGATTTTTCCTGCTCTAATTTTACATCAGCATTTCCGACTACAGGCTTTCTAAATTTAAAAACTGAACATTTTAGTTACAGTCTACTTAGTTTCAAACCTTACCTTTTAATATGGCAAACAACACAAAACATCCCAATCAAAAGTATACATATAAATAGGTTAATGGAGGCTATGACTGTGAACCAAGGGATAAAGTTTTCTGAAAGTAAATATAATAATTAATAATTATATTAATTAATTGTATTAATAGAAAAACCCAATTTGTAAAAATGAATACAATGATATTGTCCTGATTAGCTACGCTACCTTTCCGAGAAACTATGGCAGCTCAATGGGGATTTCGCCCAAATTATAAAATAATTACTATTATACATAATATCTTCCCTTTTGGCACATATTTCTCATTTGAAATCATTAAGATTTATATAAAGGTAAAATAGTACTTTATTTAATGGTATTTTTTAAGGTTTTTAGTTATTTGTGTCTTTAAATTTTTAGTTTTCTTGGAAACAACCATTTTTCAAAGCTTGTTTCTCATTTAAAAAAATAAAAGATTGGTTTGATTGCCGTGCCATTGGGACTTCCTATTACCTCATTTATTTTTCTCCTAGTCACCCGAGTTGCCCGTATTTAAAACATGGCAACGAAAGGATGGACAAGGACAAAGCTAACAGAAGAGAAAGAAAGTGTTTATATAATTGTCCTTAAATGAAATTGTGTCTTAAAGCAGTAATTTGTAAAAGAAATAAAGCTTCAATGATTTGATGAACCAATCATTCCCAGTTATTTTTAAACTGAGAAAGGAACCCTGAAAAATTTTGTTTCCTAGAAAACTAAAAATTTAAACAGACATAAATAATTAAAACCTTTAAAAAAATTCCTTAAATAAAGTTCTATTGTATTTTTAAATAAGTCTTAAAGATTTTAATTAAGAAATATTTGCCAGAAGTGTTTATACTATGTATAACAACAATTATTTTATGATGATCAAAATGAAAATATAATCTAACATTATACCTAACCCAGAAATAAAATAATAAGAAAATATCCTCCACTAACAGTCCGAATTTTACGAAGACTGAAAGATCTTTCCTATAGTTCAAAAGATTAGGAAGAATGTGAGAAAGTAAATGCATCTTTTGAAGATTCAGAAAAATGTATCATTATTTAATGTGATACATGTCTCTGGGAATTCAAAAAAAAATTCTCTAAAAGCTGGAAACAATGATTTTAGCACAGTACTAATAGCACAAGAAAATCTTTAAGAAACTGAAAGATATGATGCTAAAAATCGGAAATATTTTGATAACTTTATTCAGACATTATATTGAGTGCATAAGCGTGCATTAGAAGCTTACAATTTTTTTAATTATTTTATTGTGGTAATAACATTTAGAGGAATGAGAATTTTTTGAAGATTTTCTGAAACCGATAACATCCTTTTAAAAGAAGCATTTAAGGTGTTGGAGGAGGTGAGAAAAAAGTTAAAAATTTATCGCTTTGTAGCTGGGGGGAGAGGGAATGAACCGCCTCGATAAAGATGGCAGTTCGGAGAATTGGTCAGCGATATCAATGGATTAGAATAAAGACAGCCGCCGGTCACTACAAATCTTGTTGATATTGCTACATTCATTGGTGCCGGGGTGATCGGTTTATACAACAGAAGCAATGGTTTGAGTTGAAAGTTAAGTTTGCTTACGATTACAAGCAGCATCAGAAAATTTCTTTTAAAATCGGAATCAGTGCTTGAAATACATTAAAATCCTTTCGTAAAAACATTTATGTGCTCAACATACAGGTTAGTTCATACAAATCAATCTCAAATTGATTTTAGATTTGATTAAAAGCATTTAAACTAACCTGAACATTTTAAAATCGTTCTAAAATAGCATCGTATATGTTCACTAACTTTTTGAGCCCATCTGTTTGACATCAAGAAATTTGACAACACACACACACACCCACACACACGATATACACCTAACAACCCTCTTACCAGCCAAAAATTAATTAACATTTAAATTAAATTAATGGATATCATTATATATTGTTGTTTCTTATGACACTTGCCATGGACAAGCTCAGTGAGGTAGTCAGTGATTTAGGCCTAACAGCGTCTCATGTTTTCAGTAGCGCCAACTAGGGTCAAGATTATGAATTTTGCTACACACTCATCATAATCGCTTGTATGGCCGTTTTTTACAGGGAGGCACATTCACACACCTTACAAATAGAGCACAGAAGAACAACCATGCCCGAAACGAAACTCGAACGCGGGGCGCCCAGGTCATGGGGAAGACTCGCTACTAGTGCCAAGACCCCTGTATCATTAGATACAAATAATAAAAACTAGCACTACGGTTATTTTGTAAATAGTTACTGAAACATAGCTCACAAAACTCAATTTTCCTAACACTGATTTCAACTCTGTCGGCTGAAATCTCCAGACCTTACAGGGTAAGCTCTGAACAAAAAATATTTTATTGAGCAAATAAAACATTTATGGAATGGAACTTTGGAGAATGAAATCTCAATTTATGACAGGTAAAAGAATTGTAAAAACCGTAATCAAAGATTAAAATATCAAATCTCACCCTGCAATTAGACTCGTAAGCAAAATTTAGAAAACATTATTTTACTAACTTACCATGAGGTCTTCTTTCCTTTTCATCACAATGAGTTCCAGTATATCCTTCATCGCAACTGAAAAAGAATAATTTATGAAATGACAACCATACATTGATTAGTTGATGAGAATTGATATGCAAATTCTTATTAACTAGCTTGATACTAGATGCACAGTGACCATTTAATGAAAGGATAGATGCAAATAGCTCACAAACTAATAACTCAGACATACTCACTTGCACTTGTATGTTTTTCCTATTATTTCACATTTACCCTGCAAGCATTTTCGAGGGTCACAAATATCTAAAAAAATATACTAATATCAATACAATATCTATATTACAATGATAAATTATTAAACAATATGACTTATTAAAGTAATTTACTTAATTAATTAATATTATAAGATTTTAATAGCTCACATAAATACTATTACAAGCGGGAGAACGCTACTGAAACGAGCCGAAGGGGGAGTGATTGGTGACAGTGTCGGAGAGCTTGGCGCCAGTCGGGTTGGTTTGGCGAAAGGAATAGTCTGGTAGCCGCTGGATAGCTCGCGATGATTTCCGAAGCTTCGCGTCTCCCTCGGCCGACTATATAAGGGACGGGCTGTCGCAAACAGCAGTTCCTCGCAAAAAGGTAATGTTTTCGCTGGACTAGCAGATTATTTTTCTCGCTTGTTATGAGTGAGCTGTGTTTGCGTTTGCTGTTAACGTTGTGTTATTGAGCTCGCTGTGATTTACCGTTTGCTGTGCTATATGATAACTGTTTTGCAGTCTGTGTTTATTGTGTGTAAGGTTTGCATTTACGCTGTAAGTGACTGTTGACTGCTGGATTGTGTTTATCTGAAATTGTTACTCTATCAATTATCCTGTACATAACTGTAAATAGCTGTAAATAAATTTGTTAGTGCTGTTCTCAAGTAAAGTCCATTCAATCCGAATCCGCTAAGCTAAAAACGTAATACTACGGATTATAAAAGTTTTATAATAATTCACGTTTATTAATATATAATTAAACAATAAATTTTCTTTTAAAAATTATAACATGCCTAAATAATTTTTCGAATTTTTTAAAGATAACTATAAAGAACCTGTCAAGTAGATAGACTCACCTTTAACGTGTTTTGGGAATATCCGCTTACTCACTTTCTCATTTACGAAATGTACAAAGAGAAAATGTTAAAGTTTTCAATAAAATTCTAAAACCAGATAATGTTGTATGTCCAAATTTCGGACATAGAAGTATATCTTGGGATTTCCACGTGTCTGTTTCTGTGTACTATAACTCAAAACCGCTTTAAGCCGCGCAAAACCATGTTCAGCACATACTAATGCAATTTAGTCGACAAAAGGTATTAGTGGAATCCAAATTGCGATGGATGAATTTACGTGAGTCAAAACTTATACATATGACTCGTTATCCAGATAATGCAATGAAATATAAACATGAAAATAGGAGCACAATTGATGTGTTACAAGCAGATTAATATTACTTAATTAACTATTTAAGAATTAATGTAACATAGACCATCTTTTCCGGATTTTTTTCCCAAAAAAGTTCATGCAGTTGAAAATAGAATAATTAAGCTTAAGGCGACCAGGGACCTTTAAAATTATTTTTTTGTAATTTTCACATTAGCAATTTGAAATTTTACAGACATTAAGAGTTACACTTTAGGAGATTATACACAAAATTTTAAAGCATTATATTCATTTATTTGGGAGTTCGGGGGGGGGTAATATAATATAACATTAACGATAAATAACGTTATTGAAAAATGATTCAGGCGCTCCAAACTTGTTCGAAAGCACTCCAATTATTGTTATTATTATTTCTAACTATTTTGAAAAAAAAAACTCTGGATTAATCTTGAAGTTGAATACGAAATATCAAAACTAACCAATGTAATTACAGAAAATTACTTAAACTTTTTTTATAATCAATAGTTTTAAGTTATTATATTGGTTAATTTTGATATTTCGAATCAAACTTCAAGATTAATCTCAAGTTTTGTTACGAAAGTGTTAGAGTAACTAATAATAAAAATCGGAGAGCTTTCGAACAAATTTGGAGCGCCTGGAACATTTTTCATTAGCGTTATTTATAGCTAATATTATATTATATTAACCCCACTAACTCACAAATAAATTAATGCAATGCTTTAAATTTTTTTGTTTAATCTCCTATAGTGTTAATGCATGTAAAATTTTAAATAACTAATTTGAAATTTGCTGAAAAACATTTTAAAGGTCCCTGGTCGCCTTAATTCTGCTGATAAATATCATTCATAGTAATTTACACTCTTGTGTTTCGCTTTTACATTAAAAAAAAGAAGAATTCAGCATGAAACAAACTTTAAGAAACTCGAATGGATCTTAACTAACCTTCACATAAGCCTGATCTTCTGTGATAAAGCGTCCCATTTGGACACTCGCATATCGCATGGTTATCGATGAGCACGCAAACAGCATTGATCATCCGACAACTCTGCTCAAGTACCACGCATGGTAAGTTCACTTCACATCTTTCCCCTCCGAAATTAGGTTTACATATGCAAGAATTTTCACCCTCATTCTTTTTTCTGCATACTCCTCCATTCAGGCAATCACTGTCAGTTTCACAGAATCCTATAAAAATGCAAAAGATACAAAATGAGAAAGCATACAATAGTCGAATTTTAAATTTAGAATGCAAAGGAGATACAAGGTCAAAATCAGTGGCCTACATAAAGGCAAAGAAATTCAATCCATTCAATTTTAATATTTTTATAAATTCCATGATCATATATTTATAAGCAAGGAAAAGCTCTTAGGTCAATCATAAATAAGAATTATTATGTATTAAGTTATAATAAAAAAGATAATTATACGATGGTTTGCTCTGATCATATTCAAACATCGCTTAGAGTTTAAACTCTGACACTAGATAATTAGTTTTAGATTATACAAATTTAATAACTATAAACATTATTAATAACGATAAACATTATTAATAACTATAACATTATTTAATAACTATAAACATTATTAATAACTATAACATTATTAATAACTATAACATTATTTAATAACTATGCATATTATTAATAACTATAACATTATTTAATAACTATGCACATTATTAATAACTATAACATTATTTAATAACTATGCACATTATTAATAACTATAACATTATTTAATAACTATAAACATCCCCAATGCAAGGCAGACACAAATCTGAAGTGTTTCTACTTTCTATAATAAGGAGTGTATAAAAAGCAAATGTCGTTTCCCAGCATAATTAACTTCATTGTAAGGAAGAGAAAATTAGATATATATCAATAGAGATTAAATGTATAAGATAGCAGTAATTACTGATCTCAGTAAGCATATGACTACTTGATGACCGATTCACCCATTTTGAAAAAAAAA
>JAOUZG010031708.1:0-16006 GCA_026289955.1 Argiope argentata | reverse complement strand
GTGCACTGATTTACAGCCCATATAGTCAGAAAATTATAAAATTTTCAAATATATGCAAATATTACATACTATTTTTGTGTATAATAAACAATTTCATTTTTTTATTTTGATTTACGTCGATTTTATAAAATTTTCACTTATTTTAAATTAAATTTCAAGCATCTTTATGGTTAAACATTAATTTTAAATATCAAACAGGAAAATTTATATTAATGTATTATAGTTACTATATCTTTTAAGAAAAGAATATAGTAACTATAATACAAATCTTTTCCTTAGCAGCTTACTTGTTTCACATTGTTTCCCCTGGTAAGGTGGCTGACATTCACATCTGAAATTTAAACCATTCACTCTACATTTTCCATTATTGAAACAAGGATTTGAGGAGCAAGGCCCTAGAAGTAAAATGAGTAAGCTTTTTCATAGTTTACCATTCGAATATATAAAACTCATTTAAAATTCAAAACAAATTTAAGAATGATAGTCGATATTTTTTATTTACCTGTTTCACAATATTTTCCTTTAAAAGGTGGAACACACTTGCATTTAAAAGTATTTCCATCTTTCTTGCATCCTCCATTATTTAAGCAGGGATTTGAAGAACAGGGTCCTGAATAAAAATTGAAAGAGTATTCTTTTTTTTAAAGCAACTTCTGTATTGTTTATCATTCTTCTTTATGTGCAACATTCAATAGATGCATATTATCCTATTATCGCCATCAATCAAAGAAGTCTGTTTCAATTACACAAAACAAAAGTTGATTATCTTGTCAGTAAAACTTAATTTAGTACTACCTATAATGTTATTTTTGTTTGGTAGTCGCTTTAAATGTTGAAAAAAAACTGTTTTCCCAGACTTATTAGTTGGATTCCTTTTTTTTTTCAACTCCTACTATTAGCTCACACTCTACCCATGTATATATACCTTGTTAAAATTTTCGATCGTTAATAAAATACTTTTTATTCATCCACTCAAGTTCAAGTAACTTTTTTTAAACTTGTAGTGGAAGACATTTGATGTTAGTAATTTTTTATATTAATTCCTTATTTTATTAATTAATTACAAAACTAACTTTTTCGCCAAAAATCATCATTTCCCCACCGCCAAATAAGTGAAGAATTTAAGCTGTTTTCCCTCCATGTCAATAAGGTTAGGTTTAACATGTTTTCGGCCGATTATTTCAAATGATTCTGTTTATTTTCATAATGTTTAATGCATTTAAAACAAAGCATTGTAAATTAATCGATTTCTCGGATTCATTTAAAAGTACTTTCGCATTAAAATAATGCAGAATAAAAAATTAAATGTTTCTAATATATACTGCATACCCCAACTTATGTAGAAAAATCACTCATTTTACGTTACAATAATTGGCTTTGAAAATGGAACGCTAATATAATTTTTAATCAATTATTTATAATGAGTGTAGTTATCAGGCAAGGGTAGCCTGGTTGTTAAGAATTTGAAATCACATCCTTTGTGCTGTGAGTTCAAACCCTCCAACCGATGACTGCGTGTGTTCTGGACACTAAATTTGTCGTAGTAACAAAGTTCTACATGTAGAGAGCAATACCACTATGTTAGAGGTGATCGTTCTCTATTACAGATTTAAATTGCAATCTGTAGATGAATGAATGAAATGCATGAATGATATTTGTTCCATAAAAAGGGTTTGTGACGTGTGTGAGCTTGAATTCAGACTTCTACCTTTAGGTGCTCTGTAGGCCATACCCTTAGAAGCTACTGCAACTCTCTTTCCGTTGTAAAGCTGGACATGATAACAACAACAATTTTAATTATTTAACAAAAAGTAACTAAAATAAAAAAAATCTTTGTTGACCTTGGGAGGAATTGATTTAATTTGTTTATATTACTTGTTACATTCATAATAACTAACGAACTTTTAAATATAAAATTCTTTGGAGAACAGTATTTTTAGTAGTCTTAAGAAACTTTAAAAATTCTTCATTTGAAAACGAATAAATATTGAAACTAATCAATCTAATCTTTCACGAAGCTATTCGATTAACTTGAATGATTAGTTAGCCTCGAATAATTACTAAAAGTCTATGGTAAGTTACAAAATAACCATGGTTGGTTGAAACCCCGACGGTCAATCGGAGGCATGGTCAAGGCAACCGATGGCAAGGAACAACAACGGCGACATGTGTCATCAATTCCATGTTAATATCTATCATGCTAGCTTCATAAGTCAAATAACATCTACGATACAGAAGTATACTTTTAGTATTTTGGTTATGTTACTTGGCTATTGGCCCTGGATTTGCCGTACTATAACATTCATATGCCACACTGGTGGCCTTGACAACAACGCAGCCTCATGCAATCGTAGTGACACTATCTATCCGGAGCAAAACAAAGCCGTCATTCATTTACTTGCCAACCAACTCATAAACTCGCCATAACGCTCTGCGCTTAAAAATCGTTCGTCTCTCCGGCGATTCCCAGGTGGGGGAGTATTGGGGTTCTAGCTTCATTAGCAAAATAACATATATGACATTGAAGTATACTTTTAGTATTGAGGTTATGTTACTTGGCTACTGACACTGGAATCGTGGGTTCATACCGCGACCTCCACTTGCTACATATCTATATCACTTATTCAGTCTGGAGGTTAAGACTCTTGAGTTCAAGAGCTCCGTGATACATTCCACAAATTGATAATACGGTACATGTTATCACTGATGTAACAAAAACAACCACATATATATCCTCTATGGAAGCAAAAACTCAATAATTTAACATTTTTTTTTCTTATGTGAACTATCATGGCTACATTTTGTTCCTATATAAAGATTAAAATGAAGTCTGCTATGCATATTTCAATGAATTATGTCAGAACATCATTTCTTGAACGGCCAAGAACCACGTGCTCGTGCAAGCTAAATTACATTTTTATTCATTTGAATGGTTTCGTCGAATGAGTCTCTTTAGTATTGCAAACGATCCAAAAAAAACTTTGTCTCGCTGTGATATCTTTTAATCTTTTGTGATATCTTTTAAGCAAAACTTTGTTTGATTGCTTAAAAGATATCACATTTCCTCTTTATTTCATTTCATATAATTACGCTCTCAAAATGACATTTTTCAAAGTTTTATTTGCTGCAGTCATTAACTTATTTTTTGTATCAGAGCTTTTGTAAATGCGATGGCAACACATTATTGAAAGCTGATCTTTTTGAGATGCTCGTGCAGAAAGTAAAATTTTTATTTTTCGCCTTTGGATTTTTTTGACCCCACGAAACCTCATTCTCAAAACAATATCACGTGCTGACATTATAAAAAAAGGCTCATTCTGATTATTTCCTTGAAAATTCAATCTTTCTATCTTCAATTACTAAAAGTAATTGATTTTTAAAGTTGTGAATTTTCGAATGAATCTCAATAAATATATAATTTTTAAAAAGTTTCATTTACCATTTTCACATTGTTTGCCAGTGTATGGTGGCTTGCATTCACACTTGAAACTATTTCCGTCCAGTTTACAAACGCCATCATTTTTGCAAGGATCTGCTGAGCAAGGGTCTAAAAAAATTATGTTTATATTTTGTATTTATGACCATGCGATTTTGGTATTTTAAAGATATAAATCTCAAATATCATAAAAATATTAAACACAATAATTTATTGATATTAAAAAAATTGCACTAGTTTAGACTTCAGTCAGTTTTTTGGATTTAATATATGTAATTTATGAATGTAAATATGCAATTTACCTGTTTCATAAAGCCGTATAATTAAATAATTTTAAATGATATTTAGCCTTTTTTTGTATAAATTTATCTGTATAATTGAGTTTTAGCCTATTTTATATAAATTGAGATTTTTAGAAAATTCCATGAGATTTTGATGATGATATTTTTTTTTTGATTTAAGAATTAGTTAATTGTAATAAATTAAAATTTAATTATAAATGAGTACGAAGCTTCTAGTAGGGAATCTTCGAAAATTGTCAAATTCTACAAACGCATTCTAAGAAAAAAATTCATTACAGAGGCAAGTTGTTGTCTCGTCAGGCAAAGTACTTGCCATTTACCTAACAGCATTTTTCAGTCATTCTGCGCATGCGCTGGCTACCGGTCGTCTTATAACTGGCCGAATGTAAACCCATTTATTCGTACGGTACTCCAATTTACACCAGAAACACTGGTCAGAAGTGACCGTCCTTTTTTTCAGATCTAAATTACGATCTGTGGATGAATGAATGAAGTCCACCCCGTTAAAAGGGTTGTGGTGTGTGTGAGCTAGAAATCAGATTTCTACCCTCGTTGCTCAGGGGTCCGTATCCTCAGAAGGTACAGCTCCCCTTCTTCCGTTGTAAAACGGATCACGAGAACAATAATTATTATGACGTTTGTAGTAAGTATTACTCGGTGCGATTGTTGGGAATGAAATATTGGCATCATTGAATGAACAATAATAAAAAGTAGAAACTTATTTCAGTTCTAACTTACCTTTCTCGCACGTTTTTCCAAAGAAAGGACTTTCGCATATACACTTGTAATCATTCTCTTCTAATATGCACATACCATTGTTTTTACAAGGTCTTTTCGAACACAAGTCTGCAAATGTCAAATATCTTTTTATTTAAAAAAAAATCAAATGCGAAGAGTTTTTAAATTTTTAAATGAAATTATTTCAAATTAAATAAAAAAATAATGCTTTATTATTCACCTTGTTCACAACATTTCCCAAAGTAAGCACTTTGACAAAGACATTTTGTACCATCCTCAGATATTGTGCAGTTACCGCCATTTTGGCAAGGATTTGGCAAGCAAGGTCCTACATCCAGAAAAAATATTGTATAAATTTCATCTACTAAATTTATTAATTTATTCAATTACCTAATTTAAAAATGTTATAAAAATTGATAACTCTATTTTGCATCTTAGATTTTACTAGTCATTAATGAATTAATTAAATGAGTAACTAATAAAAAGTTTATTATATATTCAAATACATGATATAGATAAGTAAATTATTAATGACTAATTCCATTATGAGTTAAATAGTGAAATGATTTCTTTAATGAATTCCTGAAATCTCTCAAAAGACCATTAATATTAATTATAAATTAATTCATGAATTTATTACTGAATAAATGTCAATAAATGCACACAAACCCTTCACTCTCAATTTTACACTTCCTGCCATTGCGGCAAGGTTTGTTTGAACAAGAATCTAAATAATGCATAACACTATTAAAACATAGCAGGTCAACGTATTATTTTATAATTTTTTTTAAAAAAAATTACTGATATTTACCTTTGTTGCAAGTTTTTCCGAAATATGGAGGATAGCAAAAGCACATTGGACCATTATCTGTCCCTACGCATGTTCCCCCATTCTGACACGGTTCAGGACAGGCATCTATAGAAGCATAGAAAGAATTAAAATTCTTCTTCTTTATGTTTAATAATTCGAAAAATGACAAAAGGTACTAATTAAGAATTTTATTCAATATTTAAAGCAAAAATTATTTAGGTTTATTGAAGTATTAATTAAAAGGATTAATTTAAATTTAAATTGAATTTAAACTAAATATTTATGTTAAAAAAAGTAAGATATAGTTGATGATAGTAATTATTAAGCAAAGAAAAAAATGAATTCAAGAAACTGTGATATAAAATTACCATACCTAGTTTTTAAGAAGACATCGAAGAATTATAGAGGAAAAGCCTTTGATTTTCGAATATATATGTATATATGGCACGAAAAATTTATCGTCTAAGATTGCTGAAAATCTGATTGATTTCTAATTCCTAATTTTCAGAATTATTTAAAGAAATTTCGATTTTTTTCATTCTTTCAAAGTTATATTCATATCTAATGTTTCATACTTAAAATTACTGACTTTTGTAATTGTTTTTATTACACTTCATGTTTTGGTGGAACTGAATTTTTGTGTGCTTCACATTTTGCATTTCCGATTTTAATACGTTATTTTAATATTTATCAACATGTAATAAAGTAACTATCAACACTCAATCGTTTACATTAAATTTTAAATCTGTAGATCCATCTGGGAGTTAATTTCAAATATAATTTATGTCTTGAATTATTGATAATTTTTGATATGGAATAATTTGGAAATATAAACTAAAATCTAAAATTTGGAGAAAAAGCAAAATGAAAATAAAAGAATTTTAAAATTGGTTTAATGAATAAAATTTTAATAAAACTATTAATTGTCATAATATTACTCATAAATCATGAGGATTATTATAATTGTGATAGTAAATAGTTATTATCATGTTATTGGAAATAAATAAGCTAAATATTTATTTAGTATAAAAAATATTTAACAAATATTATTTTTAATCTAAAAAATAATTTATTTTTATTCCAAATAATTGGTACTATCTCTGAAGCAAATGATCTTTAGTTAAAAAAAAGAGAGAAAAAAAAAGAAATGTAAATAAAAGGAATAATTAAATAACCACATCCATAAAGGTATATTTAAAAAATTTTTTTAATTAGGCTCTTTTCATCCATTTATTAGTTACATAATTATATAATTTAAATTATATATATATTTCTATAATTTAAAAGAACAAAAGCCTCTTATTCTAGACTTCTTCTTTTTCTGTACAGTCGACCACCCCGACACCACTGAACGTAGCAGTATCGACAGGATTTGTTGTAGCCGACTGTCTGACTCTTATTCTAGACTGTCTAGTTTGATTTTATTATCATGTGACCCATGAAATACTAAAATTTTGATGGTTATTTTAGTTGCTGTAAGTAGGCTATTTTTAATGGCTTCCCTGACATTGATAAAACTAATCAAGAGAATTGTCAAGTTTTGAAAAGTCGTTTCTAGTAATAAATCATCATCAACAACAACAACAAAAAGATTAAAATGAAATCTGCTATGCATATTTCAGTGTATCACGAGAGAACATCATTTCTTGAACGGCCAAACACCACGTGCTCGTGCGAGTTAAATTATATTTTTATTCATTTTAATTATTTCATCGAATGAGTCACTTTAGTATAGCAAACGGTGCAAAAACAATTTTGTCTCGCATTGATTGTTTAAAAAATATCACATTTCCTATTTATTTCTTTTCGTATTCTTAAAATGACATTTTTCTTAATTTTATTTGTTGTAGTCATTAACCAATTTTTTTAAATCAGGGCTTTTGTAAATGGAATGTCATCAAGTTATTAAAAACTGGTTTTTTGAAATGCACGTCCAAATAATAAAATCTCAATTTTTCGCGTACGGGATTTTGTTGACTCCAAAAACCTCATTCCCCAAACAATATCATATTCTGACATGATAAAAAAAATGCTGGCCTCCTGCCACAGTGTTAGCGCTTCCTCCTCGGAATCACGGTGTCCCAGGTTCGAGTCCCGGTTAGTGTATTGATGTTCTTCAGAGTTCTATCTATGAAGTGTGTAAATGCCCCCCTCTCTAAAGAGGGATTGTGCAATCGATTGTGATGTGATGCATAAAGCAGCTAAATCAAAATCTCGGCCCTAGTTGGTGCTATTGAAAAATAAGAGACGCTCATGTGGCTGAAATCACTGAAGATCTGTCAGATGGCTTATACATTGCCTTAGGTTACAATAAAGGGTTGTTATTAATACTGAGTCACAACCTCTGCAAACTTCAAAGTAAACTCTAGGTCAAATAAAATAAGCGAAAATTTCTCATAATTAGTGGACTTGATGGTATTTCGATCATTAGGCCATCACAGCTTGTATTTTGTTTTTCATATGTTTAAGTTAACTTAGATTTTTAGTCTAAACCAGAAAAATCAGTTTTAATCTCATTAAAAAAAGTAATATTTTAATGATTCCATAAATGTGCTACGTATATACATATGAAGTGTCGAAAGCCTTCAGAAAAGTAAACAAAAATCATTTCTGTGATAAAAAAATAAATATGTTCAGATGTTTTAAAAAACAAGTTCATTTAAATTTATAAAATAAATTATAAAACTATTTTTATTGAATTTATATGAAATTGCGGCATTTATACACAGGGCTTGACTAAGACAGGGGCATACGAGACCGATGTCCCGGGCCCCCACATAATTGGGCCCCCCAAATCAAATATAAATATCATTTTACGTTTCCTTCTTTAATGAATGCCCTTCATTACTGTAGTGGTGAAGCAGAGGGAAACCCCAAAGAAGTTTCTGTCCCGGGCCCCAACTAGACTATGTCGGGCCCTGTTTATACACATTATGCATCTTTTTAATTCGATTTTAATTTGTATTTAGAAAGGAAATGCTTAAATACTTCATAAAGCAAACACTTTAATTAGTCAAATTTTCAAATTATATGATATTCAATATTTTTTTTGTTTATTTTGATCATTATAATCACATGAAGAAAAGTTCATTGAAGTTATACGCACGTTTACATATATCTAGTGATAATTTTGAAAATTTTATGTAAAAATTGCTTTATTTGAGTATCTTCCTTTCGATTTTTCCTAATAGTCACATCAAAACTACATTCTTTATAAAAACACTTGATTTAAATTTCTTCGTAATATTTGATTCGGAAAATCTTCATTATTTACTTAAAAATTTCTTGGCAAATTCCAATGTCAATGGCATTTTCATTACATTTATTTGTCAATATTAGATAAGAAAGATTTTTTTCTATAAATTAATAACAAAATTAATCCTTTCGTTTTATACCATTTAACGTAACATATTAATTTCCCGTACTTACTTATTTCCATCGATCCACCAACAACGCGCCAACCACGCCAAATTTCATTTTGGTGGCCAAAATTCTTTAATGCTTTTATAAACGTGATAAACAAATTTTGGCGGGTAGGCGATCTATTGGCGATTGTATTTTGATTTGGCGAAAATGATCGACGGCTTAGTACGTTCCCATTTTATCCTTCATCTTTAAGAATATAATAAATTCACTAGTGCTAGTATTTTACTCATAATAATTTATTATATAAAAACTAAATATTACATTCTGATTTTTTTTTCAAATGCACTGAACATCAAGACTAACTTTGTCCTTTATTTTTTTTACGGAATAAATCTAAATAATAAATAAATAAATACTATTATGCAAAAAAATAATTCTCATGCGTTAAAGGCATAATGTTGAAAATACTGATAATACAGACTTCGAATCAGAATGTAATGTGGAATTTTTTCTATATTTTTTAGTATTATTGAGCAATTTGCCGTCAATAAAAATGGAGTTATTTGCTTTGATTCCAAAATTAATGAATACATACTTCGGTGCTAGATCTTGGGAAAATGGGTAATAAATAATAATGGACAATTAAGTGTGTTAAATAGTTTATAATTCCTAATAATTTTCTTAGATGTTTTACATTCAAATTTAATCATTGGTCCATATGACTAAAATCTGAAGGATATATTTTATCTCACCTAATCAATAAAATATCTAGTACTATTATAAAAAAATTTTCCTCTTTCATGTGACAGAATGTCCATTATAAGCTTAAAGGCATTGTATTCAAACGCATGAAGATCAATCAAGGTAGATAGCAAAAAGTATGTTTAGAAAATTTGAAGACAATAATGTACTAAATTTCGCTTTGGGAAAATGGTAATTTCAGTTTTTGATGCAGTACTAATTGTGAATATTGTAAAGAATTTATATTGCTCGGCCAGTTATAAGACTGCCAGCTGAAAGCGCATGCGTAGAAAGGAAATGATTTATGTTCGTCAGAATTTCATAAGACAGATCCAGGCATTCCATTCTATATTTAAAATCGCCGTTTTGGCGTTCATAATTTTTATTTCATTTCTTACCGTATTAAAATGATGAATAATTACGCAAGAAACATGGTAAGATAAAATAAAAGGTCAACATACCTAAATTTGAAAAACTGCATAAATCATGGCAAATAATATAATTAAAAATCCCAACCTAACATCAGAAAAAACTAAAAATAAATCAAAGTCGGAATGTATCTTTAAATGATCAATTTTTTCATGCCAAAAAAAAAGTCGCCAAATTCCACAAACGCATGAGCAGTAAAAATACAATACAGCGGAATGTTGTCCTTTTTAAGATGATAACTTGTCAGGAGCCGAACAGTATTTTCAGCTTTTCTATGCCTCCGCTGTGTACTAATCGTCTTATAAATGGCAGATTGAAACCCTGCATTAAGCATTGTAGAAAGAAAAATAACATGAAATATAAGCCCTAATGTAACCCTAAATATAACCTTAAATATTTTCATTATTTAATTTCATGTTTAACTATCTAAAAATAAAATTTAAAAGGAATCATATTTGATAAAGTTATTTTTATGTTTCAATTAATAATAACTTATTCCTAATTCAATTAAGTTCAATATCTTCTTCACACAATATATCATATACATATATTATTATGCAGCCCTGAAAATTAAAAATGTAATTAAAATTACCTGATTTAGAAAAATCACTGATTTAGATAACTTCATAATTTTAATGTTTGGTTATTTACTATTTTAAAAATAGGAAACTGAATATTCTAAGATTGCATAATAACAAATTAACTTTTTTTTTACAAAAGTATATATTATTGAAAAAAGTATTTATTATAAAAAAAAACTTACACAACAGCTTCTTAAAAAAACAAAGTATATTGAAGATTCTGATGCAATATAATTGTAAACTACGTATAAATTACAAAAAGCAAATAGGAAATGCAGAAAAAATCATATGAAATTTGACTAATTTCCATTCAAGGTTTTTCTTTACTTCGTGTCCAAGAAATAAAAAAAGAAAATTTTTAAACATAAAATTATTGAATACAATATGTTCACAGAAGTAAAGATACAGATCTTGTAAAACCAAATTATCTAAAATTCGTTACATTGTAATTCTTTTTTTAAATTCTTTTCAAAATAAAGTGTTTCAAACTAAAAGAATTACTTTCGAACACAGATAATTAAATATGAAATAGTATTCTTTAATTAAGACAGAATTTTAAAAAATATCTAAGATTATTTAAATTCAATTGAGATTTTTGTAATTAAATATACAGAAGCAAGTATGTAAAGCATATAGATATGTATAACACTATAACACGTCACTTACCTATTAGTTGCCTAATGATTCCTGATAATAAATCCAAATATTTTTCTTCTTCACTGTTATTAATACTAGCTGTCTTTCCACATTGTATTAATAAAATAAACACGGTAAATACCCAAACTACTTTTTCCATCATTTTTCTTATCATATTTTTAAAAATTAAACATACATAGCTAAAATGTAAAATATATATATATATATATTATTATAATTTCTTGAGAAAGTCTAGCCTGCCTGACAGTCACTGCAGATTTGTACCGAAAAAAAAAACTTTCCATTCAATAAAAGACATGAGAAATTATTTTTGTCATTATCAAATACTTATTATCTGTAATATTCTACTTTCATTTACTGAGTGACGTTGAAAAATATTCAAAAAAAAAGAAGAAAAAGAAATCGAAAATATTAAAAAAATAGAGACGGGAAAAAGACCAGATGTATTTACTCACAATAAGGTACAGATAAGATGTGGATGAATTTCGAAAATTGTAAGCTGTTGATAATTTTGTAACGAACTAAGAAAAATGAAGGATTCTGAAAACTCTTGTTCAATTCATCATCTAGATTTGCAAGTTTTTGCAGATAAGACAAAAATTTCAATATATGATTTCTTTGCCATCTATATCTATTACGACTTGTTTCGAATTCATAAACTTTGAATTTTAGAATTGCTTTTTCACTTATTTTCTGATGTTCTAGAGTTCCAAAATTTCAAACAATTACGTGCCCTTAATATTGATTGTTGTTTCTTATGACACTTGTCATGGACAAGCCCGCTGAGGCAGACAGCGATTTAAGCCTAATCAGCGTCTCTTGTTTTGTAGTAGTGCCAACTAATTCGGAAAGTCTGAATTTCAAAATTGATTCTTTACTTATTTTCTTATGTTCTAGCGTTGCAAAATTTCACACAATTACATTCCCTTGTTGTTTATTGTTGTTTCTTATGGCACTTGCCATGGAGAAGCTCGCTGAGGTAGTCAGTGATTTAAGTCTAATCAATGTCTCTTGTTTTGTAGTGCCAAGAGTATGACTTTTGCTACACACTCATCCCATTCGCTTGCACAGCCCCTTATTACAGGGGGACACACATTCACACTGTACTGTCCCCTAATTTTGATAGATCTACATAAATAGTTCAGGTCCCATTGAAGTAAAATTAGTTATTTTTTATTTTATTTTTATTTATTTTATTTTTTGGGGGATGAAATTATAGAAATGATAGTCGATGAAACAAGATGACAATTCTTTATGATTAACTGAACATTCTTTTCCAAAATTGTTTTTAATAGTTGTTGTTGTCAAGAAAATAGATTGAAGCAAAACTTATCCTCGCTTTTTGACTTACAATTAAGAATTTTATTGTTAGAAAATCCTAGAATGAGTGAAAAATTTCTATGAAATAACCAATATACACACAATATGATAAAACTTTATTTAGAAGTTGCATCTTTTACAATATTCTGCTTTTTCAACAATATAAAACAAGATTTATTTGATGAATGAAAAATGAGAGACTGTTAAATGCAAGATTTGTATCTACTTGATATTATTTGTGAACGTCTTTCGGATGAAGATGGCTTCTTGTATTGATTAATTCCTATACAGGTTGAATAATAATTTTGCAAATACTTAGATATATTTAAGTTATCCACAGTTTATACCAAGAACCAATAGATGCACATTAAGGTAACGTCGCCAAATTATGAATTTCTGTTGTGATAATACGCTTAATTTCCTTTGTAACTTTGCGACATAAAAATTGTTCATTCTTCGACGAAAATTGGCGAATGTTTTAATGGTAGGCGAACATTTCTCAAGTTTGGCGACAAATCTTAATTATAATCTGTAATAGCGAATAACAGATTTTTAAACTAAATAATAATTAATGATAATCTAGATTTGGGTGGTTGTAGTTTCAATGCTGTTCAGTTCCATCACATGCCCATCACTGGTTTTTGCATTTAGTCTGAAAGAAAGAAGAATTAAAACAAAATCAAGTTAAAAGTGTATGAAAGTTAAATAAAAAAAGGAAATGTTTATTGAATATTTCCATAAGTGAAGTAAAAAATATTTAATGGAAAACTAAATGAAATGTTTCATGCATTTAAATGTGTTTTCATTATAAGACAACAGTTATTCACCAATTTAATTTCAATATACAAAATATTTTATGCAACTTCATTTTTTAATACTTCTAAATGATAGAAATTTTTAATTTGAATTGAGTGTTCAATGGTAATTGAATAGTTATTTGCTTATAGGCTGAAATTAAGTTATTGTATTTAAAGCAAATAAAAATTTATTCTATAAAATCAATGTTTGGAATATTTATTCACTTTTCAAATTAAAATGGCCATAAAATAATTATTTAGCTATTCAATAAATAGTTCATAAATAAATTTACGGTTTTTATTTATGTGAAACATTCGAAGTTTCATTGCTTTAGTATTGTATATAACAATGTCATTTATTTTTGTATCAATTACATCTATACTGCTATAATAAATGTAAAAGTTTGGATGGATGGATGATATTAGTCAATTACGCCAGAACGGCTGAACGGAACTGGATGAAATTTAGAACAGTTTTAGATTATATTCCGGAATAGAACATAGGCTGTGAAAAAACTAAATTAAAATGGCGATAAGCCTCCACGTTTGGCGCTCTTCTGTCTCCCTGCCTGTCCTAGTGAGATTTCCAGAAAAGCACCAAACTTGGCGATTTATCGCCATTTCAATTTAGTTTTTTCACATAGGCTATTATTTATCCTAATTAATTGATTGTTTTTTTGGGGGGGAGATTGCGCTTTTTTAGGTTAATCCCCTCCACTTATAAACATCAGAGATAAGTGTTAGTATATGGTACTTTAGTCTACATATAGGTCTTTTATCTCCTCAATTCATTTATCTCATTATAATAAAATAAGTTGATGGTACCAAGATTTTATCGATATTTACACCAACAGGGTAATAATAGTTTTCGTATTTATGTCACTTAATGGAATTTAGGTTTGGTTTAATAATGGATATCAGAAATCAATTAACGGATTCTGGATCTCAAACCTACAGAGAATAAGTTACAGCATTTATGTGCGAAATATTATATAAGCATTTCCAAGCTGAATTTCTGCAAAATTCTTCTTTAAACAATCTGTTGAGCAACGGAAAGAAGTTTTTTGAGCTTCATTAAAGTGTAAACTATACAATTTTGTGTTTGCTAAAATAAAAGATTATGAATAAAATCTTCCGGTTTTCTTAATTCCGAAATCGCATGCTAATATAATTTACAGCGGTATCTAAATAAGCCCAATTTTTCTGAGTTATTTTTAAAAATATATGTAGGATATACCACACAGATATTTTGTGTAACGATTATTTATGCTTTCTTTTTTTGCTTTTATCAATATCCGATTCTAGACCTAATTCAAAACGAGAATTTTAAAAGGTTAGATCATTTCCTAGAGGACTAGATTTAATTAATACAGCATTCCAGAACAACGCCATCTATCAAGCTTTTGAAACATCGACACAATTAATTTGAACTCAACCGTAACCTCTGTTTATGCTGTCGATGCGCCCAGTTCTTCAGATGTGACTTAGACAAGATAAGATGAATCGGACATTTACTCATTCAATGGTGCTATGATGTTATAGAAATTGACGTAAACCTTTCAACATAAAAAAATATAATAAATAAACAGAATTTAAATAATATAATTATAGTATATCCCAATTGACCTTTTTGTATTACCATTATTTAATTCTGCTGTCCGATTTTAGGATATGATTCAAAGGACCATTTCCAAAGGACAAGAACCATTTCCCAGAGGATGAAAATTTTCATTGATACAGCATTCTAGAACAACGCCATGTATCGAGTTTTTGAAACACTGCCACAATTAATATTCATACAGAGGCCAACTAACCACTGTGCGATAAAGACGTTTCGAGCTTCCTTACTATTTGGTAAGATGTTTCAGTCATATAATGTACTTTTTATTAGATATCTAACGTCCTCCCAGAGGAAATAATCTATTTTTCTGTTTATTTAATGTCTCCATGTTTTAATTCTTTTTAATATTTCCCTGTAAATACTCCTTTTTGTAAATATTTCCCTTTAACTCTAAATAAACTCTTTTATTTTTTTAAGGAAGTCTCTTCATCTTTCGTTTACATTATTTTAACCTTGGCTTTCAAACTGAACCTGTAAATATTTTTTAAAAAAAACACATAGACACCTTGCCACTAAAATCCCATTATCTGAAAAGTCTAATATTTTTTGAAACATTTGGCTAGACTCCCACATGTATAGCTTTTATGATTATTAAATATAATGTTCTTTTAAATCGTTTCAAAATTTAAAAAATTATACTCACTTTCTGTAATGGAAAAATAGATAGAGTTGTTGGATAAGAAGCAATATAGTAAGTACCACTAGAGATATCATAACATATAGCCAAGCGTTAGATCGTTCTGGAAAGAAAATTTTGTTCATGAGAGGGCTCATTACAAAGAAATATTTAATAAAAAAATTAAAATATGTGTGTTATAGCAAATTGGTAGTGAAACCATGAGGTCTTTATATAACATTAATTAAAATAAGGATTATTTTTATTAACGCAAAATGATAGTAATGAATATTAATACAGCAATCATCAGAAGTTGTTAAACCACATATAATTTTTTACATGTTTCTATGTTTCCAATTTCATTTATTTATTTGTTAACAAATCGAGTAAATAACAAAGTATTAAGAGCAGTTATACGGTGGTTATTCTTTAAAATTCGAAAACTCCAAAAGTATTGAAATTTGGCATGGATTAAATGCGCAATTTGGCGTTTTTTTTCTTTTGAGACATCAAATATCTAAAGGACATGATTTTTTTTCAAAAGAGATGTCAAGATATAACATATTGGCTGACAGAAAATAATTGAAAGAT
>JAOUZG010031700.1:5527-21444 GCA_026289955.1 Argiope argentata | reverse complement strand
AATTTGTGTATTTAAAAACTCTGAAAGTTAAAGTCAGCGTAGCTTTGAACTTTATTTATTTAATATTATTCCATTTAAAATACAATCGCCAAAATTCTGTTCCAATTCAGAAAAGCTAAAATTCTGGAGAATGTTTCAAAATATAAATGCATAATTTCCAATAATTGATTAGAAATAAATACAGTAATCCTTACTCCCAGTGGAATATTTAATTTCCCATATATATTGTCATAAGTACTCAATTAAAGACACTAGAAACAATTGCGTTTATTAGCACCAAGCAACTCGTTGGAGAACAGAATGAAGAACTGAGCCGAACTCAGCTTTTATACTTCTGGAGAAGATTCGAGAATCATCTCGTTCGAATGGTAAAGAATGTTCTAGAATCATCTCGATTTTAGAGAAATAATAAGATCAATTTTAAGTTGAAATTCCAGTCTTTAGATAAAATGCGCTGGCCGGGAATCGAACCAGGTACTAAAGGATTTACAGCCCAATGCTCTGCCAATCGAATCATAACAGTCTTTCTTTTTGCGGCAATATATTCTAAATATTTCATATTCTAAAAGATTACAGAATAAACACATTGAAAGTTAAAATGCATTTATTACATTTCTTAAATCACAGTTATGAAAATATAACTAATATTTCTGAAAAGGAAATAAGCGGACTGTAAGCTCAATTAAAACACGGGCACCTATAACATTTTAAAATATATAAAGAAAGTCAAGTCATCTCATGGCACGTGAAATAAATGACCATCGTTACAAGATATTCCATTTAATTCATTAGCCTCTAAAAGTGCAATTTTTATCTTAGGAAAGATGAATTTGTCAATCGAAATAGATCCTTAATATCGGATTGCTACAAAATATCCTAAAGGTAAGGCCTTACATTTTAAAAATATGTCGTACTTATACCTTTCCTCTGAAATGAATGGTTTTATTTATCGTCTTTTTGGGGAGCAAAGGCGAAAGAAAAAAAACCATAGAAAAAACCTAGAGAACTTGCGAAAAAAAAGCAGGAACTCATTAAATTTGTTGCACATCCTGCTTCAGTGGATAATGGGTGAACTTATTCCGTGGAAGATAAAAAGCATTTCGTCTCGAATCGGAGTGAACATATAATTAAAATAAATGATAAGCAGTCTCATCGTAGTTTATTGGAGTCGAAAAATGGCAATCAAATTCCTCAGTGAGTCAGATTATACAGCTTAATATTTTAATTGAAAATCAATCCATTTTCAAGAACCAATTCATTTTTACCGCTTTTGCAAATTCATTTCCCGTAGTGAAAGCAATGGAGCATCCAATAATACCCACAAAAGAATTTTTTATCTGCATTTTGTATACAATTATATAAATGTTGTTTTTATTAAATAATTTTAAAAATATATTTTGTTTAAGACTGAATGATTCTTATCAGATGAGTTAGCAACATGATTCTCTGTTGGGTATAATTACATGTATTTTTTTGGACAAAAATCATGTTAAGTATTGCAGAGAGTTGCAGAATTAAAATGTGTTGGTGTAATTTCTTTTACTTTTACTGCTGCATTTCGGATATTGATTGCTTTAATTCAAGTTGCGTTTGATGAATAATATGTAAAATATTCAATAATTTCAAAATGATACGTACATTTGAAGAAAAATCATTGTGTCGTATATGAAGTTCACAATTTTTCCATCTCATTGAGTTTCCATGTTTCTGGAATTTTTTGAATACATATTTTTATTTTTGTATAAAAATTAAATTTTAAGAAAGCAGAGATAAATGAAGGCACAAAAGTAGTTGTATACGGTAAAATGTTTGGATGATTTTTCATTATAAAATTTTATCTGATGTTAAAAAGGATTTTTTTGTTTTTATTTTTTAAAATTTATTTAGATTGATTTTTAGATCTATGACTTCTAGATATTCTATTTTTTATTTTAAATTTACTCTTTATCAAAATAAATCATTATTTGGAAAATACTTATTTTTCTTCAAAGTAGAGATATAACCATTTCAGTATACCATTAAATTGCACT
Organism: Argiope argentata; assembly: GCA_026289955.1. Lineage (NCBI taxonomy): Eukaryota > Metazoa > Arthropoda > Arachnida > Araneae > Araneidae > Argiope > Argiope argentata. Next base: position 19,414 of record JAOUZG010031700.1, on the reverse strand, counting down.
TATATTTAATTCTACAGGGTAATTCATGATAAAACGGTTTCAAGAAAAAAATCATATCTATAGCATGGTAAAACAAATAATCCAGAAACGTTAATTTAATGTAATAAGTCATTTAGATAAAATATTCGTTAAATATTCAAGTTTGAGTGCTCTTTAGATTTTCGTTTACCCAAAAAGGTTTTCTTCTATACTTATTTTACAAACTCTTTGATAAATGCTTAAATCAACTGGATTACATGAGCATTCCGCATGACGAAAATTATTTGATATACACTAACAGAAAACAATTCAGAATGTACATTTTCTGTGACTAAACTCTTAATTATTTTGATTTGCACTAGGAATTATCAAGAGCTTCTTTATGATGAAAAAAATAAGCATGATTATTTTAAATAAAATAGTGGTAGTAAAATAAATAGTGGAATGACAAAACTTTTACAATGTAGGTTTCAATGTAAAATTCCTTTAATCTTATTTACTTACTCTCCTTTAAATTACTGATAATCAATTTTAAATTTCCTATAACAAATTTATGCATAACAATAGAAAATAGTATGCAGGTAATAAAGAAACCATACATCCATTTCAATGCAGTTTTGAATTGTATAACAACTGCATATAAACTAACAAAATAAAGCGAATATAGATTTTATAATTGGATTATTTTAAAATATAGAATGCAAGACTTCAAAATTTTTATATCAGAATGATATAGATCATTCATTTAAACGCATTTGTTGATAATAATAAATTCTTTATTGATCATTGTTATTATTAAAGTTGATTATGTTCATTCAGATTATCGAAAAAGAACTCCCGATTTGTAATGTATGGATAACAAAAGAAAATGTTACACAGGTAATAAAGAATATTTCGCATTTTTTCTGGCACAGACGTATCATGTCTTCCTCGTGTTCTGGGAATCCGTAGTTCAAGTCCCGCTTTGGGCATGGTTATTCTGTGTTCTATCTGTGAGATGTGTGACTGTTCCCCCCTCTAAAAAGGGGCTCTGCAAGCAAATATGGTGAGTGTGTAGCTAAGTTGTACTCCTGGACGTAGTTGGAGCTTCAAAAACAGGAGACGCTCCTTTCGGCTTAAATCTGCTTCTGTATCAGCAGGGAGCTTGTTCATAAGCAAGTGCCATTAGTAACAACAAATAAAATTGTACTGAAGCCTCATGCAAATTAATTATAAATAAAGAATATAACTTTGTTAATTGCATTAATTACAGATATGCTTAATTTTAGATATGAATTTGCACCAGGTATTTTTTTGGTCAGCCGGGAGCTACCAAAAAAATCGCCAAATGATGCAGAAATCCGCCAAATTTCTTATGGTGTATTTAAAGCAAACAAAAAAAATCGCCAAACAATGCAGAATTCCTCCAAATTTCTTTGGCGAAAGTGCCTAAAATCATTTATTTCAAAATTGTAAATTTATTCAATATCGAAAATATTAGGTCAATAGTTGTCTTGTCGCATATAGCCGTAACATTTCAAGGAATTTATTGAAATTTCCTAATCTTGCATCATACCATACAAAATTGAGTAAAAGGAACCCAAAATGTTAATATCAATTATCTCTTCTTTCCTTATTTCAAAATAACGAAGTTGATAAATACTGATATTCAGTTGATATGATTTAATTCACCATAAAATCTTTTAACATGCCAAAGAGATTTAGTTCCATATAACATTACCCTTAAATTGTCTTCCTTTAGATATTTGTGCAGTCCGTGACGAAATTCAACTTAAGCTTCCTTCGTCATATTTCCGCTAATACTCTTATTATGTAAAGATCACATCAAATAGTTTTCTCAAAGAGTAATAATTTTAGGAAAGTGCACTTTAATTCTGAACTTATTCCACTTATTTCATTCTAAAAGATTAGGGTTATGTAATAGAGAAGATACCGAGATTGAAGATATTATTGGGAAATGCATGCCTAATTTCTCGTACATGCTAGACTATATTGTTTTATTAAAATGTGTATAAAATATTAAAATAAAAATTGGGATTCTTGGTTATATGATATTGCACATTTCCCATGAAAGTGCTGAGAATACAATGCAGTGATTTAAGAGTTAATAAAACCATTCTCGCCCTTCCTAAATATCTCAATAAAAATGATTTTGTAATTTGTAAATCAAAAATATTAAAATATATATTTTTTAATCTTTTGTTAAAATCATAATTGCGTTGCATTTTAATTTATTAAATTTCACTTCTTTTTTTTTGTTGCATTTTAATTCCTCACTCTCTTTTTTTGTTGCACTTCAATTCATTTTTTGGCCTTTTGTAAACATTCTGGAATTTTGAAAAGTAAAAATTGGAGCATTAAAAATTTTATATACTCTTATGTAAAATTTTTTTTATTGAACAATAATTTAATACCAGAATTTCCAAAAAATCTCGAGTTCCAAAATAGTAGTTTTTTTTAAATAATATTTTCTTTATTCTAATTTTTTTTTCTATTTTCAAAAAAAACCCCATTTTTTTAAGATTTGATCCCTTAAAAAATTTTGTAATTTTAAGATTACATAAAAGAATTAAACGCAATAAATGACATTCAATTTAATACTTATCCTTTTTTAAATTAAGAAAGCTTTTAAGAAAGGGTTTATTTCAAACTTATATTCATTCATCAGGACTAAGCTAAAAACGTGTTAAATTTTCTCTGTTACATTAATCATTATTTTTGAGTAAGAATAGCTAAATGCTACATTACTTGAGATTTAAATTGCAAAAACACTTTTTACTTCCTTATAAAAATCCAATAAACATATTGTAGCGAAGGAAAGTAGCAATACGAACCCGTGACCCTGGGACCAGTAGCAGAGTTACATAACCACAATACCAAAAAGTCGACTTCGGTATCGTAGATGTTATCTGGCTTATAAGGCTAGCGCTACAGTACTGTCCCACCAGTGAGTTGAAGGAGACACGAACGATTTGTATTGCGCCAAGCGTTATGGCGAGTTTCTGCTTTCTTACGTCAAGCGAATCTGACGGTTTTGTTATGGGTAGATGGGGCCACGACTGTTGCAGGAGGTTGTGTTTTGAAGGTTACAATGTAGGGAAGGAAGGTCGTGATGCGAGCTCCCGACGCTAGCACCAGTAGCCGAGTAACATAACCACAATACGAAAAAGTCCACTTTGGTATCGTAGATGTTATCTGGTTTATAAGGAGAGGGCTACAATATAAATAAGCTTTAACGAAGAGAAAGTCAATATTTTTACTTAAGGTGCAGGTGGTTATCAAAATAATGGTAACACCTGTGGATAAAAGTGACATTTTTGATTGCGTTTCGTAAGCAATAAAGTTTAATAATACCAACTAGTTTTTTTTTTAAAAATATATAACAATGTATATATTCTGGTAGTACGTGTAACATTATTGAAGATCTGTATTTTTTTTACTTTATTTCAAAAACGTATAATGTATAATGTCGAACCTCCCAGATTTTCAAATATGCCAAATTATAGATCCCAACGTTTATTCAGTTCTAGAAGTACGGTGAGTATAAAAAGGGATTGAAATGTCTAAAAAGCTAACAACTACTTGAAAAGTGACCTTGCAGCTCAATATCCATCTGTATTCTTGTGTGGCAGTGATTACAGTTAGAAGGTACCTTCATAAACAGAACAGTCATGACAGAGCAGCGATTCCTAAACCACTTGTTACTGATGTTAATGGTAAACGTCGTCCACAAATGTGTCACACTCAAATCCTGGTCCATTGATAAGTGGAAGTAATTTACATGTTGCGACGAATTATGTTTCACACTTTTCCTTCAACAGGATGGGTGGACATTTGGAGGATACTTTCACATCCCTATGAGTGTGATTGTCTCCTTCCAAATGTCAAGCATGGAGGTGGAACAGTCATGATATGGTCAACTATGTCGTGGATTTCTCCTGGACCAATCGTAATTCTGAAAGGAAGGATTACTAGGATGAGATATAGTGAAATGTTAGATGACCAGATTCCTCCTATGATGCAAACTATATTTCTTGCAAGAGATGAAATTTTCAAAGACTATAATGAACCTATCCATGCAGCGACATTTATCCTATCATGGTTTGATGAATAAGAGGTTGAAGTTAAATAAATGTCTTGGCCCACATTGTTAAATGAAATTAATATAATAGAACGGTTATGGTTTATTTTAGAATGGTCAATGGAGAATAGAAATCCTCCATTGGCATCGCTCCCATATCTTTCTCATCTCCAAAACCGGGATGGAATGGTTGGTAGAGCGTTGAACTCGTACTCCTAAGGTTATGGGTTCAAAGCTCACCGGCCAAAATATTCCCCGAGAGTGTAGCGATTGGCGCTCGTTAAATCTGTTCGTGGTCAAAAGTCCTCCATGTCGAGAGTAATACCACTGGGGGTACTGGGGCAGAGGTGATCGTTCTTTGTTCCAGGTCTAAATTACAATCTGAGATGAATGAATGAATTTGCCTGAATGAAGTCCGCCCCCTAAAAAGGGTTGTGACGTATTAGTAGCTAAGTCGTACTCTTGACCCTAGTTGGCTCTACTTGTGAAACAAAGAGACGCATTTCTTCGGCTTAAATTATCAGCTGATCGTGTCAGCGGGGGCTTGACCACGACAAGTGCCATTAGTCACAACACACAACACATCTCCTAAACGAATACTACAATATTCCTCTAAACGAAATTCAACACCTGTATGAATCGATTTCTAAGCCATTTCAAGTTGTATTACACGCCGAAGTTTGTTAATAAAGGATTCTTTATAAATCTCTTGTTTTTCCATTATTTTGATAACCACCTGTGTATTATTCGATTCTTCATTTTACTTAGAAAACCTCCGAGCTAAATGACCTCAATATTCATTTTGCATTCTTTATTTAGCTTCTTTACATTTCATTGCATAGAGTCCATTATTTTATGAGGACAATTGTCTTGAAATAAATATGGTCATAAAAATAAATGGATTGGTTTCGAAATTTGATTTCCAAAGTACTTCCAAAAGCAATCTAAATTTATGTGTTTCTTCTTTATCTTTAATCGAGATGAAAAAACGATTGACAACATCAAAAGCGTTTATTTTTAAAAATATTTGGAAAATTTCTCATTGTTTGTATGTATGCATTTCGTAACCTTAAGCGCAAGTGTGTCATCATTTTTCATTTTAAATCTTCTTAAATTTGAAAACGTCATAAAAACAACTTTCCAAGAAAATACTGTCGAGGCTTGAAATGGTAAGCAATTGGTTTTCTTTGTATGCGTTATTTCTCAGTTGTGAAAAATATTTTTCAAGCCCTATTTTACTCTTTTTTTATGTACAAATGTACCATTCACTTTTTTAGTGAATTTTTTTCAAATAAACTGCAATTTTCATGTTAAAAATAGATTACGATTAATTTTGTTGTTCGAATGCTTCTCCATTCTTTTGAATCTAAATGTACTGTTGTTACTTTAAATTACTGAAAAAAGCTTGCAAAAGAAAATTTTTCAACAGAATTTTAAATTTCATCTACGTTTTGTAATTATACAAGGTTATTGTGAATTATAATTCAATCAGAAATGATCGATAACTTTTTTCTATTACAGTTTTCAATTCATAATACAGTTTTTAATTAATGTTTTTACACTTTTTTATTAATATTATAGCTTTTATTTAACATTTTTACAATTTTCAATTAACTTAAAAAAATTTACTAAAAATTTAATATAATTTATTATTATTTTTCTATATCATAGGTTAAATTTAAAGTGACTCAGACATATGAAAAAAAAAACATTTTTGCCAAAGATTGTGAGGCCAATAATACCAAAAAAAAAACGACTATTATAGGGAGTTATTTTGTATTGAATAACTGGGTGGCGAAAAGAAATATTATCAGATTTTTGAGTCGGTGGTGAAAATACTATTGAAGGAAGGAATATTGAATATGGAATTGGTAGTATCATTTAAGATCTGCAAAACCCTTTACCCTTCATAAAGATTACGGTAACAAACGTTCGAAAATTTGAAAAAAGATTTATTTTATTTGAATATAGTTGTCACCAAAGGTATGAAAAAGCGCGGCTCCGTGAAAATTACCGACTCCATTAGGAAAAAGAAAAAAAAAATGAAAAAATATCTAGAAAGAGAGAAACATTAGAAAAGTGTGACTTTTTATTCATGTATCTAAAATAAGTTAGTGGCACTGTAGATGCTAGCAAACATCTTAGATTATAAAAGTTTATCTTTAAAATCATAGAATAATTCATTTTAAAAAGGCTGTTTATAGGGTCTACCTTTTTACAGTTTCGTTCCCGTGTTTTATTTCAAAAATAACTTTTTTTATATATACTATTCATCTTCTCTTAATGCTTGTTCTAAAAATTTAAAAATATTCCGTATTAACGAAGCGAGTGAAACTTTTATTATTTTATTAAAAAGTTGAAAAAAATCGAGAAGTGATTAAAATAAAGAATTTTTCTTTCATTTTATTTAATAATTTTATACAAATATAAATTCATTAAACTACATTAGTTCGTAGTTTTCCATTTCTTATTAGTAATAATTTTGTTTAGCAACCGTGATTCTACTTAAGAGGAAAAAAAATCATCACCCCTTTTTCAGTTATTTTACAGGGTGTGCAAAAAGGCTGCAAAAGTTTAAAAAGTTTTAAACCCGAAACAGTAAAAAAAATAAAAAACAGTTTGCCGGTTTAGCATCGATCATTCTTGGGATTTTTTAAAAAAAGATAATTAAAAAATAATTCAAAAGCATCTGGATTGTGGGGGTTATTTCTAAAGTGAAAGAAAAGACACTTAAATAACAAAAATAATGTAATCAAATAATTTAATGTAGCAATATGTGTTCCATATATCCATCAGCACTGGTGTTAACACTTTGCAGGTATGTAACAAATCCAGTAACGACAACGTGCAGCTTGTATACATGACAGCTCTCAGGGGTTTGTATCTTTCAATTACAGTAGACTGGATGGTGAGGTTCGATACACTTGGTATTTTAAATTCCGTCATAGCTGAAATTCTGATGGTGTCAAATCTTGAGACCGAGGAAGCCATGCACACTTGCAATATCTGCTAATGATTCTATCTTCACTGGACGCATGAATCAGCATTTCCTTGACTTGAACAGCAGTGACTTGTTGCTCCATCTTGCATAAACGTAACAGAAGAAGGCCTTTCTTTTTCACGCAAACATCGAACAACTTTTTCTTTCAGAAGTGTTGAATAACGCTGAACATTTCACCGTTTTTCCTCCATTTACTGGACGACGTGTTTCAAAGAAAAGTTTCCCTATGATGTGCAGCCTGTGAAACCACAACAAAATATGCGTTTGAAGGAATGCAGGGTTTTCTCAGTGTACACTCGGGAATTTGATTTGTGAGCCCAAACGCAACAGTGGCGTAAAACGATAAAGACAACATTATGGCAACATTGTTACCAAAAAGTGAAAAATGAGCTTCATTTGTTCACAAGATGTCAAAGACCGAGGGGATATCCTTTTCAATTTTGGAGAAATTGGAAATCTTACAAATGCTCTCTCTCTCTCCTTGGTATCAACGGTAAAACTATTTTAATTTTTTTTAATTTTAGAAAAAAATATAACTTCTTTTTAAGTTTGATTTATGAAATAGGAACAACAAACACCAGCATAGAACTAGAATGGTAATGACTTTTATAACAACCTTTTCTTTTAGAATTACAAAGTAATACAATACAAAATTTGGAAAAAAGTTAATTATTTAGGAAATATTCATAAAAATGTACGAGATTTAAACAACACTTTATTTTAATTTGAATAAGCTTTAATGCATTGCCTTTGTAAATTCAAGACAATTCCAAAAAAATTGCTATCTAAACTAACTTTAAAAATACCACAACATTTTTTAATTTCTGGACTTCTTATAAACTGCATACTTGGTTGGCTTTATAATACAGATTTGATGATGTGTTGGGAAAAAAAGGAGAACATAATATAAATCAATTAATAATTATATACTATTATATAGTTTTGAAAATAATATTGAGTATTTAATATATTTTTTTTCATTTATGTTACATTAATTTTTTGCTTTTACCAACTATTTAGAAAATATTTCCTTTTCAACGAGGGCAAAATGTAAATCCTTTTACATTAGAATTAGAATAACACTAACATAGCAAATTTAGGATAAAACCACTAAATTATAAAATATATTTCTCCCAAAATTATTACAGATTTATCTTTAAAGTCGAAGTTTAAGAAAATTAAGTAATAAAGTTGAGCAAACATCAGTTATTTTACACTTTTATTTCCATTAATCTCTACATAAAGTTTCAAGGCTTCAAAGTTTTAATTAAGATTAGTTATATTTTACATCCTTTTAGAATGCATTAGATCAAATTGGTCATGGCACACATTTCCTTTTGCAAGATAAATATTTCTTGGCATTCATTGTCTAATATGAATAAGTACGAATAATTTATCGGGCATTACGGTCCTTAATTTTAAAAGATGGACTGATTTCGCTGCCGTAAAAGAAGAATCTGTTTCCCAAAAGTACTTATTTGAAATTGAATAGTACAATAGTAATATTAAATAGTTTGCAAAAATGCCTTTATAAATTGAATAACGTTTTACGAGCATACTGCGTATACATAATCGAGTGTTCCCTTTTTATATAATTATTGTATAAATTTTTACTACTACCCTTTTTAATCTTCTTAATACAGGCACATTTTTTAAAAAATTAACAAAGTAGTTATAACGGACTTTTGTTCTAATTGATTGAATAAGATACTGTTCCATAGATCGAATGCTTCTGGTTGTTTAGGTAAGATACCGTTCTATAGAGCGAAGGCCACTGGTTGATTAAGTAAGATACTGCTCTATAGATAGAAGGCTTCTGGTTGATAATGTAAGTTACTGTTCTATTGATCGAAGGCCTTTGGTTGATTAAGTAAGATACTGTCCAAAGACTGAAAGTCTCTGATTGATTAGGCAAGATACATTTCTATATACCGAAGACGTTGTATTGTTTTGAAGAGAATTTTGTTGCTTTGCAAGAAAAAGTAACATAGTGTTACAAATGTTACAGTTCTAAATACATTGTTTCCTCATTTGCATGACACCATTATTGACATTGATACGAATCACCGATGAACGATTTCATTTCAAAACCATTGAAATAAAATCGGAGTTAAAATTAGAGCGAGTGGTCTCCAAAAAGCGCTCTTACATACTCTCTAATAAGCTTGATATTCTAGAAAATACCTAAAATAACACTATCATAAATTTAATTACAAAATATTAATTTTTGGCATGAATTTAGCCTTTTTACTGTATCTATCATTTATCCATGGCGAGTTACTTGATGAAAAACTATTAGCATAAGTTAATAACATCCAAAAGTGTAGCCCGAAACCGCGTCTGCAGACAGAAATTCGCATAAAAATTTTGTTATATTTAAGTCATTAAATTTTTGAACTATTGAGTTAACATGTTTCTGAAAGTGAAGACCGACAGACATTGAACCCTTAGATTGAATTTATCGCAAAACCTGACAGATATCTAAACTATAGGTGTCAAATCTGTATACCGAGTTTTACTTATCTAGCTCTCTTCATTTTTTTAAATCTTCGTGTTAACTTATATTTGAAATGTGGCCAGACGGATCTCTTCAAAGAAAATTTGCCACAAAATTTGACAATTTTTTTAAAAAAAAAATATCTGAAGACCGAAACCCAAATTTTACACTCAAAATTTTATACTCTAAGTTATATTTGTCGTAGAGAATCGCACAAACAAACATTTTCCTCAAATGTATTTTTCGAACTCAGGAAGATCTAAAATGTAGAGATTCAATAAAATCTGAAATCCAATTTTTTTGGCAAATATTACACATTACACTACGTACATGAGAAAGAAAAAAATAATCTCCGTTTAAGGTTCAGATAAGTAGACAATCCATTCATCTTTCTAATAATAAGTCAACGTGTACTTCTTACGAAGAAGTTAATATCGATAAAGGAGAACGTGAATGGAGGAAGTCATAAATGTTACGATATTTTTTTCAAAGTTCAGAAATTTAAAAATCATTTCTTGGTAGCAAAAAGAAACGAGAAGACAGTTATTTCAATATAGAGGATTTTCATTATAATAACCGTTTGATTTGTAAATTATTTTAAATTAAAGTAAATATAAATCAAAGTGTCAGTTTCGAATTTAAATTATTGGGAATTTTACAATATGATGACATTAAAAAGGCAATAATTTTTCTTAAGTACATTATGCATACAATGGTTTAAAACAGATTTTTTTAGCGATAGAATTCAAAATGCTTTAATACTTCTTAATGAATTTAATTCATGGAGTACCTATTTATTTGTTATAGTTTTATTGCAGATAAATCTACCATAGATACTATTAATATTACTTGGTATATATTTGAAATCAATAGAGAAAAATCTGGAATATTAAACTTATAGCAATAAGAAATCTTAAAATAAACGAGAAATTCATAATACAGGGTAGCCATAATTAAACTGACAGTGCTCACAGAGTTCTGTAGCGGGATCTATTTGCGAGAATAACGCAATTTTTTGAAGGAAGTTTAAACAAAACAGGAGACGAAAGATTCCGTGAAAAAATAATTCTAAAGGTTACCTCTAGGGGAATACCTGGCGTTGTGAAATAGAAAATAGAGTGTTGATAAATGTAAATTAGTACTGAAATAAAATTACCTTTTATTTTGCACATTCAAATCATGTTCAACGTGGCTGCCGTGTTTGTGGACCACCTATTGCATTCTGTGCACAGTAGAGAGTAACATGACTGCAGGAATCTCTCATACAGTCCGTGTTATGTTATCTTCAACTTAGCCAGGTCAAGGACAACTCTTTGATAGACCTTGGACTTAAGGTAACCCCACAGCCAGAAGTCGCATGGCGTAAGATCAGGGGACCGAGGTGGCCATGCAGTTGGAAATAAGCGGCTAATGACTCTTTCTGTTGTGAATTTCTGTCGTAGCAGCTGTTGTACTCGTAAGGGAACGTGTGGAGGGGATCCATATTGAATGAAAATGATATCAACCAGGCATTGTCTTTGCTGAAGCGCCGGAATGACAAAGGTTTTCATCATGTGGCGATATTTCTCTCCGGTAACAGAACAGGTTACTGGTCCAGTAGGCGTAATTTTCTCATGTAAGAATGGACCTATTATAAATTCCGTTGGAAACCTACACCAAACAGTTATCTTTGATGAATGTAAGGGAATTGCTGCGACTGCATGTGGTGATGTGTCATTCTAAATTCGGCAGTTCTGGGTATTCACAGTGCCATTCAAATAAAAGTGGGTATCGTCCGCTCATATGATTTTTTTACGGCCAAGCATCATCTACCACCATTCTGGTAAGAAAAGTGAGTGCAAAAGTCAATCGCTTATCGTGGTCGGTGTGACGTAACTGTTGTACACGGCTGATCTTGTACGAATAGAAATGGATAATCTTTCGTAAGATTTGCCATACCGTAATGTAAAACATATTCATATTCCAAGCTACTCTAAGAGCGCTAGAAGTGGCTGCAATGTTGTCTTATCCTCTGCCGACAATTGCGTGGAAACTGCTTCGATTGAATCCTGTGGTACAAGTTTTCGTCTTCTGTCTGACTGAACTTTCAGAGAACCTGTTTTCTGAAACTTCGCCATCTTTACATTTAGCCCATTAACTGACAAAGGATCATTAACTTTACTTTTTGTGCTTTCTAAGAGCACTAAGAGCGGCTGACGCGTTGCACTGGTCGAGGTAAAAGAATTTGACCAGTAACGCACGCTCGACTAAAGAAGGAGACATTGTACATAACTTTCAATCCGATTGTTTTGAAAAGTAACACATTTCCTTTTAAACCCCAAGCAGCTGGCGCTGTGCCAATGGATGTGACGTGAGATTTGAATGAAGAACTTCTTCTTTTGCTCAATATTCTCTGTTACCCAATAAGTGAAATTGCAGATAAAGAGACTGTATCGGTGTTTATGTAAATTTTCCGATTTTTTAAAAGTGTTGCTATATTGCACTTGGATTAAATCAGCAAATGTGCAAAGTTAAAGGTAATTTTATTTCCGTATTGATTTGTATTTGTTAACACTCTATTTCGTATTACACTGCGCAATATTTGCCCCTAGCGGTAACTTTTGAAACTAATATTTTTTTCAAGGATCCTTCGTCTTCCGTCTTGTTTAATCTTCCTACAAAATGTGGTGTCCTTCTCGCAAATAGATCATGCTACAGAACACTGCCAGTAGTGTCAGATTAATCATGGCCACCCTGTATTTCTGTGACAAAATTTCCCCCACAAATGCTTTAGAATTAAAAGTAGTGATAACTTTTGATTTATATATATATATATATATATATATATATATATATATATATACTGAAGTGACAAAAGTCATGGGTTGACTGTTAATATCGTGTCGGTCCTCCTTTTGCCCGGCGAAGTGCAACAACTCGACGTGTCATGGATTCCACAAGTCGTTAGAAGTCCTCTACAGGAATATTGAGTCATGCTGTATTTATAGACGTCCATAATTGTGAAAGTGTGTATGGTGCAGGAGTTTGGGCAGGAACGGACCTTCCGATGATGTCACATAAATGCTCGATGGGATTCATATCGGGTGATCTAGGTGACCAGATCATGCGCTGTAATTGTCCGGAATGTTCTTCAAACCAATCGTGAACAGTTCTGGCCAGGTGACATGGCGCATTGTCTTCCATAAAAAAATTCATCGTTGTGTGGGTATGTGAAGTCCATGAATGGCTGCATGTGATCTGTAAGCAGCTGAACATAACCATGTCCAGTCAATGATCGATTCAGTTGCACCAGAGGACCGAGTCCTTGCCATGTAAAAACAGCCCACACCATTATGCAGCCACCACCAGCTTGAACAGTGCCTTGCTGACAGTTTGGGTCCATGGCTTCGTTTGGTCTGCTCGAACTCTATCATCAGCTCGTAACACCTGAAATCGTGACTCATCTGACCACGCCACGGTTTTCCACTGGTCTAGGGACCAGTCGATATGCTCACGAGCCCAGGAGAGTCACTGCAGGCGATGTCGTGCTGTCAGTAAAGGCACTCGAGTCGGTCTTCTGCTGTCATAGCCCAATGAAGACAAATTTCGCCGAACAGTCCTATCGGACACTCCCTCGCACGTCCCACATTGATTCCTGCAGTTATTTGACGAAGTGTTGCGTGTCTATTAACATTGACCATTCTACACAGACGTCGGTGGTCTCGGTCGTTAAGTGCAGGTGGTCGCCCACTGCTCTGTCCATGATAGGATGGGATGCCTGAAATTTCATACTCTCGGCCCACTCTTGATACTGGAATGTTGAATTCACTAACGATATCCACTATGGAATGACACATGCGTCTGGCTCCAACTAACATTCCACGTTCAGAGTCTGTTAATTCTAGTCGTGCCGCCATAAATCACGAAAAACCTGTTCACGTGAATAGCTTGAACACAAATGAAAGATCTGGAAAATGAACTGCGCATTTATACTTTTTCGCTGCGATACTACTGCACTCTGTATATTTGCATATTGCTATCCCATGACTTTTTTCACTTCTGTGTATATATATTGTTTGTGTGCAACGAACACACACACACACACACACACACACACACACACACACACACACACACACACACACACACACACACACACACACACACACACACACACACACACACACACACACACACACACACACACACACACACACACACACACACACACACACACACACACACACACACACACACACACAATCTTTTTACTAACGGAAAGACAGTAAGCAATATGTTTTGAAGGGAAGGAACTCCATCTATCAATCAGTTTCGTATATATATATATAT
>JAOUZG010031697.1:29977-47170 GCA_026289955.1 Argiope argentata | reverse complement strand
TCGTTAATAAAATACTTTGTATTCATTTACACAAGTTCACGTAATTTTTTAAAACTTGTAGTGGATGGCATTTGATACAATTTTTCAAATATTAATTCATTAATATTTATTTTTTAATTAAAAACTAACTTTCTCGCTAAAAATCTTTATTTTCTCACCGTCAAATAAGTACCGAATTCAGTTTCCCTTCCTATACCAATGAGGTTAGGCTTAGCATGTTTTCAACCGACTATTTCAAACGGTACTGTTTATTTTCTTAATATTTGATGCAATTTAAAATCAAACATTGTTAATTAATCCATTTTTCCGATTCATTTTGAAGTAATTTCGAATAAAAATACAACAGAATAAAGATAATTAGAAATTTCTAATTTGTAGTGCTTTACCCAAACTGGTGTAGAAAAATCATGCATTTTGCGTTGTCACAATCCTCAATTGGCATTGAAAATTAAATGTTAGTATAATTTTTTGATCAATTATTTAAAGTAAATGTAATTGTTAGGCCGTGATAGCCTGGTTGGCAGGTCGTTGGATTCGCATCCCTTGGGCTGCGAGTACGAATCCGCCAATTGGAGTCGCTCAGTGTATGATGGGCGTTAAATCTGTCGTGGTTGCAAAGTCCTCCACGTCAAATGTAATATTCCTCGGGTTACTATGTCAGGAGTGACCGCTCTCTGTTCTAGATCTAAATAACGATCTGTGGATGAATGAATGAAATGCATGAATGAAGTTATCTCCATGGAAAAAAGTTTGTGACGTGTGTATCTAGAAGTTAAGACTTCTGTCCTCGGATGTTGAGGGGTCCATACCCCCAGAAGCTACTGCACCCCTCCTGCCGTTGTAAAGCGAAGCACGAGAACAACAACAACAATTGTAATTATTTAATAAAAAGTAACAAAAATTATTTTCTTTTTCACCTGTAGGCATTAGTTTAAAAAATTGTTTTTTATAATATTTGTTCATGAAATAATTTGTTTATTCAAGCTGAAATGCTCATTAGATTAAACCAAATTTTGAAAGAAACTCAAAGAATATAGATGAAAGAATACTGATGTTTAAAAAATATATCTGTTTTTCATACTCTTATCATTTAATTTTCGTCTATATATTCATATTGTTACGAAAAATAATGTTACATTTTTTAGAGTAGCGGGTTCGAATTGAATGGACTTTACTTGAGGACAGCACAAACAAATTTTTTACAGCTATTTACAGATATTTAAAGGATGACTTGATAAAGTAAAACTTCAGATAAACACAATCCAGCAGTAACAGTCACTTACATCCTAAATGCAAGCCTTATGCACAATAAACACAGACTGCAAAACAGTTATCGTATAGCACAGCAAACAGTAAGTCACAGGGAGCTCAATAACACAACGTTAGCAGCAAACGCAAACACAGCTCACTAATAACAAGCGAAAATCCGCTAGTCCAGCGAAACGCTTCTCTTCCGAGAGAAGAACTCTCAACTAACTCACTCACTCCGGCTACTTGTTCCTTATATAGCCGATGAAGCGCTTGCACCGAAACTCGAGAAAATTCTCAAAACAACTCGCGCAATACAGCGGCTATTAACGCTACTAGACTATTCCTTTCGCCAAACCAATCAAGCTGGCGCGAGGCTCCTTGCCAAACGTCGCCATCTTTGGCACGTTTTCGTGCCGCTCGCCCACTTGTAACAATAATAATAGAAATTGTCACACTAGAGCGATAAAAAGACGCAGACTTTATTGTCGATGAAAAAGAGTATTAAATATTCGCATCTCAAGCTACAAAAATTCAAAACGAATTAACTCTATTTAATCAGCTAATTTCAAATAACAGCGAAGTTATTGATCTGCATGGCAGCAAGAGAAAAGACGGTCTCTCTAAGCCAACCAAACGTAGCTCGCTTTCCGAGCTCCACTGGACTGCCCGCCTTTAAGGCGAGTCTTAAATAGCGTCTCACTGAAGTGGGCGGGGCAAACCTATAAACGGCGTGTTTCATCCGGGTAAGTCTGGTAATTTTTCCACTATTCTATAAGAGCAAATCTTTCTTTTCTCAGCTTCTACTACATATTTTATCCAGTAGTAAAAACCGTTAACGACTTCGTTATATCGCCAACTCACGTATATCGCCAAATTGGTCAAATATGCTGATTTTCTACTGTAAATTCGCTTAGAACGATCTTATCTCGCTGACGCGCAATTCCATTACAATTAATTTTATACTATTAAACTATTTACAAATATTTTCAATGTTTACATCTAACTTAGACAAAATTCCTAACAATTTTGAATTATGTACTTGCCGCTAAAAATCTGCATTGCTCAACTTAGTGCTTATTAATATTTGTGAAATTCATCAGAATATTCGAAAGTGAATCACATAATTTCGAACAAAATTATGTATTTAACAGAAACGACTGGCTGAGGTTGCAGCTGGAGCTCTGGAATTGCTGAGCGGAACAAAATATTCTATAGGTTCTACTGGCAACATTATGTGTAAGTAAATATTAGTTTGAAATTTGTTGACGAATTTTTTTCTTTATATATAAGTGTAAACTTATAGATTTCGAGTTTTATATACAATTTAATTTCGTCTTTAACCCTTTGACAACTGATCCGGCTCAACCGGCCAAGTAAATTCTATCCTTGTAAGCCAGTTTCTGTTCCAAACGATGAGAGCAGAATGTAAAAAGAGGTATCAACAGATTTATTCTCATCTTACATGTCGTATCTTTCTTTTGAAACAGTAAGCGGCAATCCAGGGTAAAATTTGTGCTATCGTTTGGGAAGAGTTAGTAGTGAAAGGGTTAAATTAGATTTTCGAAATAAACTCGCATTTCTATTAAGCTTTTATTCTTTTTATATAGCTTATAAACTTAGTCTTTATTTTTACAGCACATGATAATATTTGGGCATGAAATCTTTGAGGAAGACGGATGAAAGTCTAGAGCATTATTTATAACCGAAATTGAGGATAACCAGAATTGGTACTTCACAAGTTAGAGTGCAATATAAAGCAAATTGCAACTCTTTCGCTTAACGACAAAATTAAACTAAAGCGATATCGAGAAATTTAAAGCAAAAGTTCCAAGAAAACTCATTCTCTGTAATTTGTTTTATTGTTTTATTATTCGAGCCATTTTAATAAGAATTTTCTCATATTTTGGAGGATTTCAGACCATATCCGTATTTTACCTCGATAATTTTTTTTCAAATGTGCTAAAAAATACAGCATAATTTTATTAGTAAAAAAATGTTTGACATTGGTTTTCCGAAATACATTCTATTAATCACAAGTTTTATAATCAGCATTATAATGCTGCTTTCATTAACCAAGGAAACTATTATGTATGCCTTAACATAACAATGAATTTGACCTTGAGTGATTTTTTGAATCTCTCAAGGTCAAATTTGCTGCACGAAAGATATTATTCATACTTTTGTATTTGTGTTTGTAACAACGGCATTTTAAATAAACGAGCGGAATGAAAGTGCTCATTTTCATTCCGCTAAAATGAGCTGATTTACTGCTATTTTCATAATTAAACTTCAATCGAAAATACTTTTCCGTTTAAACTCCATCATCGGGTAATCTTTATTTAACAGTCTGAGTGGGTGGTAAATCCATCACTAATCTTCTGGGTTCTTTTCCTTTATCCGGGCTCAGGCGAAAAATCGCCAAATAAAGTAGAATTCCTCCAAATGTCTTTGGCTATTTTTCGCTTGTGCCCTGCCAGAGGAAAACTATCCATTTAAACTCTATCCTCAGGTCATCTTTAACAGTCTGAATGGATGGTAAATCCATCACTAATCTTTTGGGTTCTTTTCTATTAGCCGGGCGCAAACGAAAAATTGCCAAATATTGTAAAATTCCGCCAAATTTCTTTGTCTATTCTTCGCTTGTGCATTGCTAGTGGAAAATTATCTATTTAAACTCTATCCTCAGGTCATCTTTATTTAACAGTCTGAATGGGTGGTAAATCAAACATTAATCGTTTAGATGTTTCCATTAGCCGGACACAGACGAAAAATTGCCACAAAATTGCCACAAGAAAGGGTGGTAAATCAATCATTTAACTTTTGCCACAAGAAAGGGTGGTAAATCAATCATTTAACTTTTGGGTTCTTTTCCATTAGCCGGGTGCAAGCGAAAAATCGCCAAAAAATGTAGAATTCTGTTAAATAAAAACTGACGAAAAATCACCAAAAAATGTAGAATTCCGGTGACTGTTTTATTATTCGCTTCGCTTGGCGACGGATTCGCGTTTGGTTCACAATTGGCGACATTTGCGCCTGACTAACGGAAAAAAACCAATCTTTTGCTATAATTTCAGAGTTTCACCTCACTGCTTTATGATTTGTGCTCTTAAACAAAAACATGAATTGTCGAACAATCAGCATCAAGTAATAAATAACTTAACCCTTTACTACTGAATTATGTTGCCATCAATTTTCCTACTTCATTTTTGCACCAGTAGTTAAGTTTCCTTGCAGAATAATCCCAGAGAGCCCAAGAGAAAAATTTTAATTAATAGAAATATCTTAATTAATTTAATTAAATGTTTTTCATTCCTACTTTTAGCTTATAGTAATTTCTTGCTATTTGGGTTACATTCCCCATGTTTTTTTAGAATACCATCGGCAAAAAAAAGCCGTATTACGAAGATATAATCCAGATTTAAATGATACTTAAAAGTACCGTCATTGGATAAAGGGTTAACAGCTAAAGTAAAATTTTGTTACATGAATTCTGAATATTTAATATTAAACTTAATTTCTGGAGTACTTCAGTAAATCTGTGTGTTATAAGAACAGAGCTTCTAAGTATTAAATCGAAAGTTTGAAATATATGGCTATTTCACTAATTTCTTTTCTGTATACTTCCATAATTTGCAGATACGGTTACAGGAGGTGCCAGAGACTGGGTTTATGACGTGGTATGTGCGAACTATTCCTATGTGGTCGAACTGAGAGACAAAGGTGAATTTGGTTTCGTTCTGCCTAGACGTTTCATTTTGCCCACAGCGATGGAGACGTGGGAAGGTGTCAAAGCTATGGGACTCGACATGGCTGAAAAGTTGTATTCTGACTCAGATTACATTTAAGCACTCTGCATGTGATGTATAAATAATAAAGATAAATGTTTTTTAAAAAATAAAACGTAATTCGTGTCTGCTTTATTTTAATAATATTTTATTTTTGGTTTTATAATTTGTAGAATTGCATATTTAATTAAATAATTTTTTTCTTTGGTTTTAAATTTTAATAAATACTAGGAATTAGGCACGTTGATGCCGAAGAAGAAATAATTTTGGAAATATCATTTGAAATTTGAGAAAGTTATCTTGTTTAATTAAGAACGATTGAAGGAATATTTATTTTCTTGTCAGCAATGAATACTTTCATTGAAATTTACTGATATAGGAGAAGTAGTAGAATAGTGTTTATTATTATTATTATTTTGATTTTATTATTCAAGTGATTTAGAGTAGCTAATAAATTTTATCTGCACTTAGCAAAAATGATGGTTTAAATCGTTTTAACATCTCTAAATACAAAACAGTGTCTCCCGCATAACCAGGAAAATAATATGTACCTATAGCAAAGAGACTGTGATGATTATATTGTTATAAGTGGGCGAACGCCGCGGAAACGCGCCAAAGGAGAAGCTGTTGGCGGAGGCTGTGAAAACGCTTGGCGCCAGCCGAATTGATTTGGCGAAAAGAATAATCTGGTAACCGCTGGTTTTTCATGAAGCTCCGCCTACGCGCTTACTCGCTTGGCTATATAAGGGACGAGTTGCTGAATTTTGTGTAGATTAGAAGTAAATATTTTACATATTTATGAATTGTTGTGTAAATGTTGTAAATATTCAAACAATATTTAAAATATTCGTAAATAGTTTAATTGTATAAAATTCAATGTAACGGAATCGGGAGTGAATGAGAAAAGACATGTTCTAAGGGGATTTACAATAAAAGATCGCCATATTTGATTAATATGGCGTTGTAGCTGTGTTGGCGACGTAATGAGGTCGCTACAAGTTTTTACTACAAGCTAAAATGAGTAGTAGAAGCTATAAATAAAGATTTGTTCTTAGGGGATGCTGGTGTAGCGTTTGCCTTATAAGCCAGATAATATTTTTCGAGCTGAAGGGTCCCTCTTGCTTGATCGGTATGTTACTCGGCTACAGGCTCAAACGTCGCAGGTTCGTACCGCGACCTTCAATAGCTACATTGGTGACCTTGACAACGCAACCTTCCGCTACAGTTGTGGCGCCATCTACACGCAGCAACATCGTTAGACTCACTTAATGAAAGCTAAAAGCAAAAACAAGAAAAAAACAAAATATCCTCAGACCCACTTGACGAGCAAGCAGAAACTCGCCGTAACACTTGGCACAATACAAAAAAAAAATCGTTCGCTTCTTCGCCGATTCACTGGTGGGGAAATACTGTAGCGTTTGCCTTATAAGCCAGATAATATCCTTCGAGCTGAAGGGTCACTTTTGCTTGATCGGTATGTTACTCAGCTACAGGCCCAAACGTCGCAGGTTCGTACCGCGACCTTCAACCGCTACACTGGGAAGTTCCATAGCTGCTTGGAAAGAGTAAGTGCTTTCCGCTTTTGCCCCGCCCCCTTTAATGGAACACTATTTAAGGCGCACCTTAAAGAAGGGGAATTAGTTTAGCTCTGACAACGCACTACGATGGTTGGCTTAGCTTGAGAGAGCAACTTTTCTTTCTTTGCCATGCGCTTCGCTGTTAGCGGATTAACTAGAAATTAGAGGATTAAGTAGGGTTAATTTGTTGTGAATTTGTAGCTTGTGGGGCGTATATTTAATAAACGTTTACCTAGACAATAAAGTTTGCCTCTTCGTATCGCTCTACTACGAGAATTATTTTCGTAACAATATAAAGACAAGGTTACAACGCTTCTAGAGGTCGAATAGAAAATACAAAAAGTAACTCAAAAAATAAAGGCAATAGATCAGAAAGTACAATGAAAAAATATAAATTATACTATGATAAAATTTGGTGGAAAAGTGTCGCAGAGTTATCTGTAAAAGTGGCAGAAATATAAGCGTTTAAAAGTATGAATTTTAAGTGACTAGAAAAAGGTTCATCCTAAAAGTGAAAATCGCACTGTCTAGTGTTATCATAAACTTTTTTCGAATGGCGAAGTGACATTTAGGTAATAAAGAAAGTAAATAAAAATAATTTTAAATAATCTGAAAACAGCACTCTAAAGATGGGAGGAATCTGAGCATACACTTTTCATATTTAGGACGAAACCTTTTT
This sequence comes from Argiope argentata, assembly GCA_026289955.1. Taxonomy (NCBI): domain Eukaryota; kingdom Metazoa; phylum Arthropoda; class Arachnida; order Araneae; family Araneidae; genus Argiope; species Argiope argentata. The sequence goes on along the minus strand of JAOUZG010031697.1, from coordinate 39,878 downwards.
CATTATTTTAAAAGCAGATATTTATGATGAATATCAATAATGCGAAAAGACATTTAAGTAATGAAGAAAGTAAATAATAATAAAGATTAAAATGGAATCTGCTATGGAGGCTCCAATACTACATGTCAGAACATCCTTTCTTGAACGGCCAAGCACCACGCGATCGTGCAAGTTAAATCATATTCTTATTCCTTTTAATTGTTTCGTTGAATGAGTCACTTTAGTATTGCAAACGATCCAAAAAACTTTGTCTCGCATTGATTGTTTAAAAAAAATATCGCATTTCCTATTTATTTCATTTCATATAATCACGTGCTCAAGATGACATTTTTCTGGGTTTTATTTGATGTAGTCATCAATTTATTTTTTATAATCAGAGCTTTTGTAAATGCAATAGAAACAAGTTATAAAAGCTGATTTTTTGAGATGCTTGTGTAGATATTAAAATTTTATTTTTTCACTTACGGTTTTTCTTATTTTTCACCAACGGATTTTTGTTGACACTCATTTCCAAAATAACATCATGTTCTGACAGGATAATAATAATAAATCTGGAAAATGCATTCTTGGGTGGGAAGAATCTGAGGATGAATTTTTCATATTTAGGACGAAACCTTTTTCCAGTTAAAAGAAATTCATGATTTTAATCGCAAGTACTTAGGATAAATATCAATTGCTGAGAATATTTTCAAGTCAGTTAACAATGGTGTTCAAATAGATTGATTGAAGACGTATTAAAACATGCTGTTACCAATTTAACGATGAATCGTAATAAAGATTGATTAGTCAAAGACGAGTAATGTTCGCATTTATGTTTAATTTTATTATTTCTGTATTTATTGATGCTGAGTGGCAACAGCAGTTTTTGTTCTGATGAGTTTCTCTATTTGTATTCGAGATCGCATGAGAAATGTTTTCGCCTTTAATATTAATTAAATGTTTATTTTTCTACTGCGTCTTTTTCTTCTTAAAAAATTCCTCATACAATTGATCCATCTCTTAGAAAGAGATTAAATAAATCTGGAGAAAACGAAAAAATAAAATACAAAAATGGGGAATAATGGAGAAATGCGCCTTTATACTTTGTAGTGTAAATTTTAAAAATCTACATTTTATTAAATTGTTATATTTTTCATTAATTTTTTTAAAATAGATAATTAAAAATTTATTTAAAGAAAATAAATCTATCTAAAATTTAGCATATATTTCAATTAAAATAATATTTAAATAATAAACCAATATTTCTATTTATGGAAAATCCATTTGAAAGAAGTATAGTTTTGAAATGTCAGAGAAAGTATAGTTTATTCATATTATTATCATGTCAGAACATGATGTTGTTTTTGAGATGAGGTTTCTGACGTAAACAAAAATCTGTAGGCGAAAAAGAAAAATTTTATTATCTGCACCAGCACCTCAAAAAAAATCATCTTTTGATAACATGTTGCCATTGCATTTACAAAAGCTTTGATTTAAAAAATTAGTTAATTTCACCAGCAAATAAAACCTAGGAAAATGTCCTTTTGAGCACGTGATTATATGAAATGAAATAAATAGATGTGATATTTTTTTAAACAATCAATGATAGACAAAGTTTTTTTTGGATCGTTTGCAATACTAAAGTGACTCATTCGATGAAACAATTAAAATGAATAAAAACATAATTTAACTTGCACGAGCATGTGATGCTTGGTCGTTCAAGAAATGATGCTCTGACATGATACACTGAAATATGCATAGCAGATTTCATTTTAATCTTTTTGTATTTTGCCCACTCGATAAAAAAGTTGCTATGACTCTGTGTTTATTATATGTCATGTGCAAAATGTGAAGTTATATAAGCAATAAATAACTCATCTCTACCAGAAAACAAATTAAGAAAAAAATGCAACAGAAATGACGCGGCATTCATATAGAGAACCAAAAAGAATGACAAACTTTTTCTTAAAATTGAGCTTTTGAAGTTGATATAACATGTCATCTGATAAAAGCAGAATTTTCGTAATTTGTTCTTTCTCATAATTTATTTATAACATTTTAAAATGGTCTCTTTAGCAATTTTCCCCTCTTTATAAATCATTACAACACCATTAATTTTAATTAACTGCATTTCAAGTTTAAGAAACGACTCTATTTTTTTAAGTGACCAGAATAAAGTACCAAATATTTTTGTGTTCAATTTATTGAATTAACAAAAGTTATTTTTCAAAACAAATGAGTTTTTTTTAAACGAATGAGTTAAGAAAAAATATAACAAAAACCGGTTTCACCAGCTTCCGATGAATAAAAGTTGCTTTTTTTCTATACAATAACGAATTGATAGTTCAAATGTTATTTATTTAATATAAAGAATACGTGATAATTGTTCAAACGTTAATATAATATTTTATGATAAGAAATATCAGTCGTTCTTCAGCTTCTTGATACATTTTTGTATAAATTCACAACAAAAACCATTCATCTCTCATAATACAACACAATAAATAAAAATTTTCATACTGTATTAAAAGCCATATCATTAAATATTCGAAAAACGTAATAAAGAATGTGCCAACTTTGGCCGTATCTCCTGTCTGTAGATAACATTTAAAATGTAATCTTTTTCAGAAGTAATTCCTATCAATGGCTTTCAAAAAACTATTGATAATTAGTTTTATGACTGGTGCGGAAATATTCTACATAATAAAGTAATATAGTCGTCTGTGAGATGATCGGAGTACGAACGCTGAAAAACTTTCGAATCCTGAACTATCGTGGCGCTAAACGACTTTAACTATCTACACAAAGGGAATTTCCCCGTTTTTAGAACTTGCATGAAGCACAGATTGTCGCCATGGCGAAAAAGTTACCCAAGTTACCCACATTTGGCGCTGAATTGCCGTTTGATTATTTTAACTGTTAAAGCGTTTTTTTTATTATTTTTTTAATTTAGAGATACTACTCGGGCTACAGTTCATATTTTAAGAAATTTATGAAACAAGTACATACAGTTATTATTAAAAATCAGGTTTATATTTAACATTGTATTTTTCTTTTTAAAACAAAAGTTTAAAAGGTTAAAAAATGGCATTTTGCAGATTTTTTTAAAATTTAGTTTTAAGAGATAGATTTAATTTTTTTAATTAATTAATGACCTACCTATTATCTTCCTATTAATTATGACCTACCTATTATCTTCCTACTTATTTGTTATAAAAGCATTTCATCAAATATTTTATAAAAATTTACATTTTTAGTACATACATAATAATAAATAACACATGCAAAATTTCGTCCATCTAGCTCAATCTGTTTTTAAATTAAAGTGTTATTATTCATGGAAATAGTTCCATCAACGATTTTTCAAATGCAAGTAAGTATAAAAGGGAGAAATGTTTTTAAATCTCGGTGTCGAATTTTTTAACGATGGCAATGCTTTTTTTTTCATCCGATAATGTAAAAAACAACAACAGCACTACACCATTCGAAGTTATCACTTTTTTTAACAAGACAAAGTTCATAAACTTTCCACCGTATTGTAAATTACGTGATTGGTTTATTAAAAATCATCTATAAGGCATACCAATGGACCAAGAACAGCCAAATTTAACCCTTAGTAATTTCTTGCATTATACGTCTTCACTAAGAAAGAGGTTTTCAACGCTTTGACCAAATTTTTAATTAATTAAAAATTAATAATGATTATAAAATTTTGAATTAAATAACAATTAATCGAAATTTTAATATTTTCCACAATAATTTAGGAGTATGTTATCACTCCAAAACAAATTTTTTAAATTTAATAATTAGTTTTTTTTAATTGTTTAAATTTTTGGGGGGAAATTTTTTCAACAATTTTAGAAAAATTTTCAAAATTAGTTTTAAAAAATTTATAAAAATGACTCATTTTTATGTAACTAACGTTGAAGAAAACAGAAATATAGTAAATAATCAATCAAATTCCATATTTTTTTCAATTTATTACTTTTAACATATTTTAAAGCCTCCAATTTTTTTAACATTATAAATTTGAAAATACTTTTAATTTTATATTATTTCTGTGAAGTGCTTTCTATACATATCATTATTCATAAAGTGCACCATCCGATGCAATCAAATGAGACGATTCAAATTTATAAACATTATCAAGCTGCAATGTTTTCGACAAGCAGATGCGAACTTTTTTCTTCCATTTTTTTTTCTTTCCAAAAAACCCAACGTTTCCATAAGAAGAATTTGGCGCCATTGGCGACTAACAGAATTTCTTTTTTAGCGTTTGCCGGGAAATGATACTCATCGTTTTATTATTCAGATAGAAAGGAGATAATCATTAAGTAGATAATTAAAGCTATTGATGAAAGCATTTTGATATGTTTTTTTCCGTCTGAAATATCTTATAATAAATTTAAAAAATCGTTTTTTCTTTTAATCATAATGTGCGATCCTGTTGTTATACTTCGACTGTACTCAAGTGTTCTTCACGAACACAGAAGAGAATATGATGTCAGTGAAGCCGATATTCGAACTGCGATTCAAAATATGAAGGAGGTATACAAACCGAATCCGGGTAGTTTAGCCAACTCTATAGTTTATGTTGCTGATTACAATGATGCTGCTCATAGATGTGCATATTTGCATAAATATGCCCCATTTCACACTGCACTTGTTGCTGATATGTTAAGAAGAGCCCTGCAACAAAATAGGAAGCTATTTCAAGATTTAATATATGCTTCGGGGCGTATTAATATTTGCAGTTTAGGAGGAGGACCAGGTACCGATATCTTTGGCGCACTTAGTGCTCTGAATACTACGTTTGGCTTTTTCCCAGCATCTGCAATTATCATAGATATCATGGAAAAATGGAGGAATTTATTTTATGAATTAATACTTGAACTTCGTTATGGAAATTATGGTGTCCTTGGAGAGTGTGTTGGTGAGCAATATTTTGACTGGAAATATTTACAACACAATTTGCTGGACAAGATGACCGATCAAGTTAATACAGCTATAGGAAGAGCAAATTTAGTGACCATGATTAAATTTGTATCGGCGTCTTCTTGCAAAGATACGTCTGCTATGCTAAAGGTAAGCTATTTGTTTGTAAATTTAGTTATCAATTGTTATTCGTTTGCTTAGCTAAATTCGACTTTAACCAGTTGCTATAATTTCATTCATGGAAATCGTTAACGTGTATGCTTTTACTATTATTTGTTATTTCAAATATGTTATAAATTAAATAGCAAAAGAAAGTCTTTCTTTTCCATTCCATTTCCTTTTTATCATGTCTGAACATGATGTTATTTTGGGAATGAGGTAGACAAAAATCTGTAGGCGAAAAAAAAAAAAAACCGTCGGCGAAAAATGAAATTTTATTATCTGCATGAGCATCTCAGCTTTTAATAACGCGTTGCCATCGCATTTACAAAATCTCTGATTTAAAAAAATGAGTTAATCACTACAACTAATAAAATCTAGAAAAATGTCATTTTGAGCACGTGATTATGTGAAATGAAATAAATAGGAAATGTGATATTTTTTTAAAGCAATAAATACGAGACAAAATTTTTTGGATTGCAAAATTTGAATTTTTTAGAATTGCCGTTATTTGAAAGGTTTCAAAACATATATTTCATATTTTCTTTCTAATATTAAAATTTTAGTTTACTTGTCACATTTTTGTAATTTATTATACAATGTGATAAATTCACTTTTCTTTTGCATGTTGAGTTAATCTGATTAACCATTTCTCATTTTATTAATCTTATTAATTTTATAATTAAAGGAATCGCAGTCTTTATTAAGTTTGGTATTTTCATTTATAAAATAAAAGAGGAAAGAATGCAAATATTCAAGCTTTAAATATTATGAAAAAATAATTGAACTATAATTTAGAAGCAAATATTTGTGGAAATCTAAAAATTAGCAGCACTTTGGATATATCATATGAAACGAAACTTGATGTGATAAGTAGCCCTGCAGTTGTAAATTCAATATTGAACAAAGTTCTCATCTGAGATAACTATGCCATTATAATCATTATTATCATTTCAATACTTTTTGATAAAAAAAAATTCTAATGCTTGCAGATTTTGATTAAATTAACGGTTTCTTTTTATGCTTTGTTGTTTATCACAGAGTGTGATCCCAGTTCCGATTTTGGTACCGTTGTTAACGTTCACTAATGTGATAAAATTATAATATTTTTCTGTGCACAATTAATTTTAATTGCAATATCTTTTGTCTACTCTTACTTAGTGAATGCCGCATATTTATTATTTGGTGCTTGATTTAACATGCGCCACCAAATTTACTCTAAATTAAAGTATTCACACATTTCCAATTAATGAAAGAATGCCAGCCGTATAAATAACAGAAATAAAATGTAATTAATCATTAAACAAATATAAATAATGATACAATTATATCCATCGAACCGCGCGAGACAGAGATTTGGTGTAGGCCGGTGAAATCAGGAAGTGAGTCATTCGTATATTGGAAAACGAAGTTCATCTTCGCTGGTATGATTTATGATTATTGCCAGTTGGCGAAACAAACTGTCATTTCTCGCCTGTTTGGCCGCCGAAATTGTATGATTTTACTAGAATAAACATATATTCAATTTCTCTTTTGTTAAATTGTTATCACAGAATATAGAGAATTAAAATGTTAATTTATTAAATGCATTATGTTACTTTTCATCATTTTATTATGATTGAAAGAAATGTAGCACTATTGAATAAACGGTGCTATTGTGGTACTAATTATAATCATAATTAAAAGAAATAGACTAGTTTAAATAATTACTTTTATTGTTATAATTCTTGGTTTTATATCTTTTAGGAGATGCTCCTAAAATACTTTTGACATTTTTATTCTGAAGGCAGTAATCTTAATTTCGTTTATCGGCCTATTTAATTTTAAAATTTAATTGAAGCATCACTAATTGAACTTTTATCCTGAAAAGTTATTTTCTTTCATATGGATCTCCACTTCGGCATTTTTTAAAACCAGATATAGGTTCTAAAAAATGTGCAAACTTAAAAGAATCCTATTTTTGTCTTACATTTATCCTGCAAAGCACGATTAATATTTCAAATTAATAAAAATGGTAAACTAATGACAAGCAGTGGCGAGAAAATGTTAAAAAGATGAAAATGACAAGCATTTATGATTGACAAAACCTACGATATTTATGAATAATAATAAGCCATATCATGATTTTACTTTTTGATTTTAATATTATCAAACATGATTACTAGTAATCATTATCAAATTATTTAGTAATCATGAAACATGATTATAAGTAAACATCAGATTATTAAAAATGATTAATTATCATTAATTATTGAACGTGATTATAAGTGTAATCATATTATTAAACAAAATTTATTATCATTAGTAATCATTAAACATGATTAATAAATATTAGTTTACTGCCCTTTTGTAGCTCAAGAATTTAGTAGAATTATTTAAAAAAATCCCAGATGTAATGATGTCTACATAATAATTTCGATGAGCTTGTTGGCAAACTTAGATTCCTAATTACCTAAGTTAAATGTTTTCAGTTCTCTGACAGAAAAATGAAATATTACGTATTGAAATAGTGATAGAAAAGGGCTTTATTATTACTGCATAACAGCATTTATTGCAGAATAAATAATATCATGTAGCCAATAGTTAATATATATAAATGCGTTTCAAAGTTTATAAATCTACTTTATGAGACTGAAGCTTTAAAGCAAATGCCTGAAGATCGTTATTAGCAACTAGAATTAAAAACTTATCGTCTGCACTTTAAACATATATAAAAACATTTATTATCGTTTTCAGTTGTTTCTCTTTTAATTAAAAAAGAATAATAATGTTTTATAATACAAATTAGGAATTTTTCGTTTGTTATTTCTGGAAGAAAATATCTGATGTTCTTAATTGATATTGGAATTAAATTCTCACTTATTGAATTTAATAATATTTATATCTTTCTTTCTGTTGTCAGTTATAATTATTAACTAAATTAAAGGAAAGTATACTGCCAATTTTAAAAAGATATTTGTGTTACAATTATACCAGTTCTCTTTTTTAATGAAGTATATTCTGAGTTATGTAATAAACAAAGGATTAAAGGACTTCGGGATTAACAAAAGCTTCAAATACATAAATATAAAAAATTTTATAAAAAATTATTTTACTTAATCTTTTCTTTATCTTTATTATTATTATTATTATATTATTATTATTATTATACTTATAATAAAGCACGATGTGTGTGTGTGTGTGTGTGTGTGTGTTGGCGCTGTGCAGGCCAGACTGTTCGACCTACAGCTACGAAATTTGGTATATGTATACCTTGGGTGCCGGGAATATGCACCTCGGAGCCCTTTTTTGAATTTTTAATAAAAATTTTAATTAATTAAAAAATAAGCCAAATTTTAACGTTCTTTCGCTATGTCTTCTGAAAAAATTACAGCAGAAAGTTGATTTTCGTATCAAATTAAAGCTAAAAAAATTAGCTTTTCAATGATACTAATGTTTTGACTTACGAATTAAAACTATTTTTATTGAATTTTTAAACATTTAATTTAATCGCTTTTTTTTCAACAATTTATTTCGCAATAAATAAATAAATAATAATAATAAAATTTTATCTTCTCGAGGATCTCAAAAAAATCAGCTTTTAATAAAAGGTTGCCATCACATTTTCAGAAGTTCTGATTTTTAAAAACGTTAATTACTACCAAAAATAAAACAGAAAAATACAATTTTCATCACGTGATTATATGAAATGAAACAAATAGGAAATGTGATATTTTTTAAACCGTAAATGAAAGAGAACATTTTTCTTGATCGTTTGCAATACCAAAATTAACAATTCCATTAAAGAATTAAAGTAAATAAAAATACAAAGTAAAAATATATTACAAAAGTGCGACAGTTAAAACTGAAAAAGAATTTTCAGAAAAACACCAAACGATAATCTTCTGAGAGCGAGATTAATTATTTAAAAGCAAGAAATCTTAAACGAACTTTGAAAATGACGTCATTTCAAAGAATCGACGAACAAAAAGCAATTGATAATCAGTAGTAGTAAAATATTTTTGCATTATGTTTTTTTTTTAATTTTTAAAACAATAAAACATGTTTTGAATTGTCACTTTTACTTATGTGAAGAAGATATTTTGTGCAAATCAAAGAATTCGCCTCCGTGATTGTAATTTATCTCCGCATTTTAATGAATCACGCGAAATAAAAACGCAACTGCTTTCAACGAAGCATACGTAATATTAAGGCTATACTGGTAAAGGTAGGTCAGCTATTTGAAAACGCATCTTCTTTCAAACAAGCATACGTAATAATTAACAATGCAAAATTTGTAAAAGCATATAAAACTATTTCAAAACTTTCTACCAAAACAATATCATGTTCTCTCACGAGAAAAAATAAATCAACTATCATTCCAAATTAAACATATAAAAATGTCATTTTCGGCACGTGTCTTTATAAAATGAAACAAATATGAAACATGATATTTTTGGAAAATAAATGGATGGAAACGTTTTCTATGATATTTTACTATACATATATTACAAATCCAATTAAACAATTTTATTTTAGGCAAATATGGCTTAACATCTACAAGGCATTCTCTGTAATCGGAGCCCAACATCTAATTTCTTAATTTTTTGGGGAGTGACATAACTCTCTTAGCAATTGGTCCAAGTGAAATATATAATTATAGATTTAAGGAAAAAATGATGATGAATTAAATTTTTACATACGTCATCTGCTCTGTGAATCATATTTAACAAAATATTCTTGAGACAATAAGTCCTTAAATAAAAAAGTGGCATTTCAATCAACTAAATCAATCATCAAATCTGATCGATCTATGAAAATTTCAACATAACTATTCGATATAAACTGG
>JAOUZG010031697.1:0-19977 GCA_026289955.1 Argiope argentata | reverse complement strand
CTGATTTCGATCAAGTAAATGAAGTTAATATGAACAAAAGAATAAAATATCGTCAACAGTTAATCACCGATATCAGGAAAAGATTTAGATCCGAATATTTAGGATATTTAATTCAAAGAAACGAACATCAGAGAAAAGGACGAGACATTCAGCTCGGAGAAGTGGTGCTTGTCGGAAGTGACACCTACCAAGTGTACTGACTGGCTTTTAGGATGTGTCATTGATTTGTTACCGGGAAGAGATGGTGTTACTAGACTAGTGCGCTTACGAACCTCTAAGGGAGAATTTTTGCGTCCAGCGCAGAGAATTTTTCCACTTGAGGTCTCCTCAACCTGGTTCAGAGACAATCAAAGGGGAACAAAACATGATGATCTTAAGAATGAAGTTTCGAAAGAAACTTCTAACTTTGACACTGCACCTATTTTAAAAACAAAAGGTGGGAGAACTGTAAAACCACCTATAAGATTGAACCTGTAAATTTTTCTTTTCCTATATGAACTTTGAAAATTTATATTTTAGCCTTAAGAAATTTATGTAGAAATTTGCTTGCAATAATTGTTAAAAAAAATGCATTAGTGTAGTTTTTTGAAAGATTTTTTTAAGTGTTTTTTGTAGGTTAATTTGTTTTCCAACAACTTAAGGTGGGAGGATGTCGTGTCTACCGGTCTTTTATTTGATATTGATTTTTGTTAACTGTACATGATTGTTGTTAACTGTAACCTAATTACTGTTTTGTTTTTGAGCGCGCGATGTATATAGCTCGTTGCGCTCGAGTCTGGTGTGTGTTCTGAAGAATAAACGTAATGGATGCAATTAAATGCCTGCTTATTTTTTCATAAACTTTTCAGCTAACTTTTTAAAGGTCTTTCGAGTTTCTTAAAGCTATTATCAGTAGGCACAGTTCATAGATGCGCTGGTAGCGCAATAGCGTATTACTTTGTGATAATACAACAGTGGGCACTTGCATGACGTTCGTTTATTCGAAATGCTATTGTTACAAACACGAATACAAAAGTATGAATAATATTTTTCGTGCAGCGAATTTGACTTAGAGAGATTCTAAAAATCAATGAAGATCAAATTCACTATTATTTTAATGCATACATAAGAGTTTTCTTGATTAATGAAAGCAGCATTACAATGTTTATTATAAAATTTGAGATTAGTAGATTATATTTCGAAAAATCAATATCAAGCATTTTTTAACTAATAAAATTATGCTGTATTTTTTAGCACATTTGAAAAAAAATTTATCGTGGTAAAATACGGATATGGGCTGAAATCCTCCAAAATATGAGAAAATTCTTATCAAAATGCCTCGAATAATGAGACAATAAAACAAATTACAACGAATGAGTATACTTGGAACTTCTACTTTAAATTGACTGATATAGCTTTAGTTTAATTTTGTCGTTAAGCGAAGAGTTGCAGTTTGCAGAAGAATGTCGCACTATAACTTGCTAAGTACCAATTCTGGTTATCCTCAATTTCGGTTATAAATAATGCTCTAGACTTTCATCCGTCTTCCTCAAAGATTTCATGCCCAAATATTATCATGTGCTGTAAAAATAAAGACTAAGTTTATAAGCTATATAAAAAGAATAAAAGCTTAATAGAAATGCGAGTTTATTTCGAAAATCTAATTTAACCGTTTCACTACTAACTCTTCCCAAACGATAGCACAAATTTTACCCTGGATTACCGCTTACTGTTTCAAAAGAAAGATACGACATGTAAGATGAGAATATCTCTGTTGATACCTCTTTTTACATTCTGCTCTCATCGTTTGGAACAGAAACTGGCTTACAAGGATAGAATTTACTTGGCCGGTTGAGCCGGATCAGTTGTCAAAGGGTTAAAGACGAAATTAAATTGTATATAAAACTCGAAGTCTATAAGTTTACACTTATATATAAAGAAAAAAAAAATACGTCGAAAATTTTCAAAATAATATTTACTTACACATAATGTTGCCAGTCGATCCTATAGAATACTTTGTTCCGCTCAGCAATTCCAGAGCTCCAGCCGCAACCTCAGCCAGTCGTTTCTGTTAAATATATAATATTGTTCGAAATTAGGCGATTCACTTTCGAATATTCTGAAGAATTTCACAAATATTAATAAGCATTAAGTTGAACAATGCAGATTTTTAGCGGCAATTACATAATTCAATATTGCAATGAATTTTGTGTAAATTAGATGTAAATATTTCTGAATTGTTGTGTAAATTAGATGTAAATATTTCTGAATTGTTGTGTAAATTAGATGTAAATATTTCTGAATTGTTGTGTAAATATTGTAAATATTTCTGAATTGTTGTGTAAATATTGTAAATATTTCTGAATTGTTGTGTAAATATTTCTGAATTGTTGTGTAAATATTTCTGAATTGTTGTGTAAATATTGTAAATAGTTTAATTGTATAAAATTATTTGTAATGGAATCGCGCGCCAGCGAGAAAAGACAGTTCTAATGGAATTTACAATAGAAGATCGCCATATTTGACCAATTTGGCGATATAAGTGTGTTGGCGACATAACGAGGTCGTTAACGGTTGTTACTACAAGATAAAATGTGTAGTAGAAACTAAGAAATAAAGATTTGTTCTTATACAAAAAAATCTTATAGAATTTGTTCTTATGGGGAAGCTACCAAACTTATCTAAATGAAACGTGCTGTTTCTAGGTTTGCGCCGCCCACTTCAGTGAGACGCTATTTAAGACTCGCCTTAAAAGGCGGGCAGTCCAGTGGAGCTCGGAAAGCGAGCTACGTTTGGTTGGCTTAGAGAGACCGTCTTTTCTCTTGCTGCCATGCAGATCAATAACTTCGCTGATTAAATAGAAGAAATTCGTTGTGAATTTTTGTAGCTTGAGATGCGAATATTTAATACTCATTTTCATCGACAATAAAGTCTGCGTCTTTTTATCGTAGTGTGACAATTTCTATTATTATTGTTACAAGCGGGCGAGCGGCACGAAAACGGGCCAAAGATGGCGACATTTGGCAAGGAGCCTCGCGCCAGCTTGATTGATTTGGCGAAAGGAATAGTCTAGTAGTGTTAGTAGCCGCTGTATTGCGCGCGTTGTTTTGAGAATTTTCTCGAGTTTCGGTGCAAGCGCTTCTTCGGCTATATAAGGAACGAGTAGTCGGAGTGAGTGAGTTAGTTCAGAGTTCTTCTATCGGAAGAGAAGCGTTTCACTGGACTAGCGGATTTTCGCTTGTTATTAGTGAGCTGTGTCTGCGTTTGCTGCTAACGCTGTGTTATTGAGCTCCCTGTGACTTACTGTTTGCTGTGCTATACGATAGCTGTTTTGCAGTCTGTGTTTATTGTGCAAAAGGCTTGCATTTACGATGTAAGTGACTGTTATTGCTGAATTGTGTTTATCTGAAGTTTTTTTTCTCAAGTCATCCTGTATATATCTGTAAATAGCTGTAAATAAATTTGTTTGTGCTGTCCTCAAGTAAAGTCCATTCAATTCGAACCCGCTACGCTAAAAAACGTAACATTATTTTTCGTAACAATATGAATATATAAACGAAAATTAAATGATAGGAGTATGGAAAACAGATGTATTTTTTTAAGCATCAGTATTCTTTCATCAATGTTCTTTGAGTTTCTTTACAAAATTTGGTTTAATCTAATGAGCATTTTAGCTTGAATAAACAAATTATTTCATGAACAAGTATTATAAAAAACAATTATTTTAATCAATACCTACTTAGGTGAAAAAAATGTATTTTAGTTAATTTTTATTAAATAATTACAATTGTTGTGGTTGTTGTCGTGTTTCGCTTTAAAACGGGAGGAGGGGTGCAGTAGCTTCTGAAGTTCTGGACTCCTGAGCACTTGAGGGTAGAAATCTGACTTCTAGCTCAAAATTCTTCACGGGAAGAGCTTCATTCATGTATTTTATTCATTTATTAACTGATCGTAATTTATATCTAGAACAGAGAGCGATCACCTCTGACTTAATACCCCTAGGATTATTACATTCGACATGGAGGACTTTGTGGTCATGACAGATTTAACTTCCACCACAAACAGTGTCTCCGGCTGGTGGATTCGAACTCGCAGTCCAAGGCCTGTGAATCCAAAGTCCTACCAATCAGGCTATCTCGGCCAAACAATTACATTTAATATAAATACTTGATCAAAAAATTATACTAGCGTTGAATTTTCAATGCCAATTGAGGATTCAAAGCTAATGTGGCAATGCAAAATGCGTGAAATTTTTACACTAGTTGGAGTAACGCAATACAGATTCGAAATTTTTAATTATCTTTATTCTGTATTATTTTAATTCTAAATTACTTCAAAATGAATAGGAAAAATGGATTAATTAACTAGGTTTGATTTCGCTACTTGTAAAACAAGAGACGCATATCTCCGGATTAAAATCTGCTGCCGTATCGGCACGACCTTCGTAATACACCGATACCACGACCTTCGTAATAATTACGAAGGTCGTGGTATCGGTGACGTTTGTTCATGGGAAGTGTCATAAATAATAACAACTATACGCCAAAATGTGCAGTGAAAGCTAAAAAATAAAAATTTGTTGCCAGGAAACATTGGAGAAATTTTACACTTGTCATTAGTGCTCACACTATTTCTGCATTTGCCCAGCCACTTTAGTGGGATGCTATATAAGGCCCGGCGTGGGGATAAACTGCCATAGTTGACTTAGCTTGAGGGAACGTCTTTTCTTTTTTAACGTGTGTTCTAGTAAGATCTTTGTTCTCGCCCGTAATTAATAAATTGAATAGCGTTAATTCACTGTGTATTTTTATTTGCGTTGAATGTATATAATACACATTTCGTAGACAATAAAGTCTGCATTTTATCTCCATTTTCGCATCCTTCTTGAGAGAGTTTTCTTTACAATATTAACTAATTATAAGTTTTGTAGGGACGTCAATAAATCAACCAATTCAAACATCTATCTACATTTGATTATCTACTTGGGACTTTGATTGTTTAACCAAGATTTTGTAATGAATGCTGAAGTATTAGTACTTACATGTTCTTGGTAATTTGGGGGTAGTTTCGAAGAATATCCGTACGGTGTGAGCCATCTTTGAGAATAACTATGAAAGTCGAGAAATAACATTAAACGTCCCTTCAGGTTATTCAGCATGAATTCACTTACAGCCTTCGTTTCAGGTTCCGAAAAGGCCGAAGGTCCTGCATAGTAGTCAGAACAAGGTCTTGAGCTCGAGCCTGTGCTATCTGAATTTTAAAAAAGAATATTCATCTATTATATATTGAATATGCATCTATTTATAAAATATACATCTATTATATATTGAATATGCATCTATTTATAAAAAAAATATTCCATGCCATCAATTCATTCGATTATGTGTTAATTTAAAATAGATAATTAAAAGTAATTCGATTTAATTATCTAAATTATCCTTCCAATTACGTTTTTTTTTTACTTTCTCTTATATATAATATAGAGAAAATATTTTAACGGTCAAAACGTTTGAACTCGACATTTCGAAGAATCTCGGCATTCAAAAGTTCTCCGAGTTCACAAAATACATTTTTTAGAAAATGCCCGCCTATATGTGACAAAAATAACTTAACTCTTCGATCTAGATGGGTGAAATTTGGTCTCATATGAAAAATGATCTTTATATCCAACTTGTATATTTCTATTAAATTTTGAATAAAATTCATTCAGATGAAGTTTGTCCATCCGATATCAGATTAATATAATTTAATACGATAATTACAAGAAGTGAATGACCTAAATAAAATTCAATACCCAAAATTAACATGTATAGTCAAGACATTTGACAAATTTTAATCTATATCCAACAAGAAATTGGTAGTTTCGAGACCTATACTTTTGGAGACATGTAAACGCTATAATTCAAAGACCCCAATGACATAAATACATAAAAATTGGCGTGGATTTTGTGACTAATAGGTTTTTTGTGTGTGTGTCAAGTTTTCTTTTATTTGATTTTAGAAAACGCATCGAAAACACAAATGCGGTTTTCGAATACTATTAACCACATTCAGGGAAAAAATTGCTTCCGAACAATAATTAATATTTTAATCGCTATCAATTTAGCATTTTTTTTTCAAAAAATTTTTAATGAATCAATAAATTTAATTATTCGCTATATTTTGGAAATGAGGAAGTAAAATTGTTGACAAGTTTTTTTTAAATAAACTAATGAAAATATAATAATTATTATATCAGAGCATGATGCTGTTTTTGGGATGAGTTTTTTAGAGTCACAAAAATGTATAAGCGAAAAATAAAAATTTTATTATCTGCACAAGTATCTTAAAAAAATCAGCTTTTAATAATGCGTTGCCAATTGCAATTACAAAAGCTATGATTAAAAAAAATAAGTAAATGACTACAGCAAATAAAACCTAGAAAAAAATCGTTTTGAGCACGTGATTATATGAAATGAAATAAACAGGGAATGGGATATTTTTTAAAACAATCAATGCGAGACAACGTTTTTCGGATCGTTTGCAGTACCAAAGTGACTCATTCAATGAAACGATTAAAATGAATAAAAATATAATTTAACTTGCACGAGCACGCGGTGCTTGGCCGCTCAAGAAATTGTGTTCTGACATGATACATTGAAATATGCATAGCAGGTTTCATTTTAATATTTTATTTTTTTTACAATCGTTTCTTTCACGCTATGGAAGGAATTTCACAACTGTGATTGATACAAAAAAACTATACAATGTAGAGGTTAAGTCTAAAAAATATCGCAGCATTGCATATTCAAATGTGATAACTTGTATCAAATGTAAATATAGGATTACTATTTTAACTATCGCTTTTTCTCGCTATGAGGAAGTAGATTTATTGAAGGTCAGCTGAGGAAATTTATTGAAGGTCAACTTATCTGTCAACCGAGATATAATAATAACCCGTCTCGTAGTCTGTTCATTAAAATTAAACCCTTCAAAACACTTTATTTTATGTTTTTTTTTCATTTAATTTATTTATTTAAATAAAATTTTAGTTGAATTTTTTAATTAATATTTTTTGATTTTATTTTCATGCCCATGTAAAAATTAAATGCAAAATAACGTATCTTTTAGTTTCCTTAAAATAATAATCTTAGAAATAGTATATTTTAGTTAAGTCCTTTTTATGAGAGCAATAAGTATTATTTATTATTTTATTTTTATTATTGTTTAAATGTTGATTTTATAAAAATGCATATATTTCTTGATTTTAGAAGAATTGACTTAACCAAGAAAAAAAATCTGGTGAATAAAAGTAGACCTTTTTTTACTACTTTAATATTTTTTTAACTTAGTTCTTAATTTTCTATAGTCTTTAAATGAAATATATTTCTTTTTTTTTTATTTCTATATATATCTTGCCCAAATTTTCAATCGTTAATAAGATACTTTTTATTTCTATAGTCAAGTTCAAATACATTTTTTTTTAATTTGTAGGGGATAACATTTGTTGTTAATAAAGTTTTTTCAAATATGAATTCATTAATTAAGCTTAATTACATTTAATGCTTCGAATAGAGTTTTAACTTTTTGAACTGAAAATTGAAATCAACAAGCAATAGTGCAATCGGTAAAATGCAAGGACTTCAGTATTTTTCACACGAAGATGAAGAATACGAGTTCATCTCTAACGAAAATAAATAATTTTTTAATAAATTGTTTATATTAACTGTAATTATTTGATAAAAAGTAACTAATATAAAAATTTTCTGTCTTTACCTAAGTATTAATTGACTTTAATTTTTTTAAATTCCTTGTTTGTTGATAAATTCTTAAATTTTTCTCCAAAAATAGTTTTTTGAGTAGAAATGAAAGCATCAATAATAAAGGAAATAACAGATATATGCAAAGATTCACATTGATGTCATTTGTTAAATTATATGTGAAAAAATGTATTATTTTAAAATTTTGCTGTATTAACGAAGCTATTTAAACCAAAATAAATAAAATTAAGCTGTTCTTATAAATAAAACAATTTGTTTTCACATTCTGTTACATATGTACATGAACATAAAAGAAGTATCACGAACAGGAATATAGACGAAGACAAGAATTCTTGACGAACACAAAGCTACAGTTAAATATTAAAAGTTGCGCAGACGATTTTTTTAACACTTCGCCAGGAAAGATAAAAAATGAAAGAACAAATAAATAAAGATTATGATTAGTAACTATTTATAAAAGGTGTCCCAATATATGTGTATGCATTTTAAATTACAGCTGCATAAGCAATTAATAAACAGAAAAGACCTTTATACTTTGGGTATAACGTTCATTCTATCTTTATCCCTTAGTACAAATTGTCATTTTATAGCAAATATTTGAATAATTTCAAACAACATTCTTTAGAATTTAGTAGAAATCTGTCATTGTTAGAAACATGAGTATAAAATAGCCTTTTTCTAGGGAAAAAAATCGATCCTTTATTTTTTAGATTCTTATATTTCTTTATTTACAAACTTCTGAACTGCTTAAAAGTTTCCTTTTGTAGTATAATTTGTAACTAATCTTACACGTTTTCCGCTAATTCAATCATAACCTATAAAAATTCCACTTGTTAGAACTGTAAATTGTTACATCTTATGCTATAAATTACTTTTTTGAAATAAATGATGCTTGTTATCTAATTATCGTGGCATTTTTTAAAGTTAGAATCAAGACCAAGGAACAAAAATCACGAAAATATTGAATCCGAAATTATAAAATAAATAATGTGCTGAAATCGAAGAGAAAATTTTCAATTTGTGATTCAAATAAAATGTTTAACTTTAAATGTGTAACATTAATTCAGCAATGGACGTCTTTTAAAAAATATTGAAAAGAGAAAATCAAATACGATTCCATTCAAAAGAATTTTTTTGAAACAGAGTTCTGCTTAGCAGAATACGCTAAAATATTTTCAGAAAAAGGAGTTCTACTTAGAAGATTACTTTAAGAGAGTTTCAGAAGAATAAGAGTTGTACTTAGAAGAATAAACAAACTGACAGAAAAAATTATATATTGATGGTGAAGATGATCGAAAATCTAAAACGCTTTTGCTCTGCTGTTCACCGTAGTAAAGTTAGGTTACGTTGGTTATTAAAAAAATTCGACCTATCAAAAGGAAAGAGGGGGGAAAAAAGCCGAAAAAGAATAGTAAAAGTGTTTCTGATAGAATAAATTCAAAATTGTTTGTTAGAATTCCAGAAAAGACGAGTTTGGCAGGCAGAAAAGTATAAAAATTTCGCTGAAAAACTTTAGTCACACACTGTGAAATTAAATTCTTTTCTTTTCTTTTCATTGCAATTGGAATCTGCTAGGAACACGATTTACAAAAACAGAATTTACAGACTGCAGTTTGATTTAATACACAATAAAATGCATTCCATGGCAGAGGATCATTTTATATCATGATTAATTTTGCCAAGAATTAAAAATTTTAAAGAAGTTAACTTTCCTTATTTTAACAATTATAAATACCAGAAAATGAAGTTTAATAAATTTTATGAAAAAGAAGATACTTGAATAAAATAAAATTTATAAATTATTAGGTAATAATCACAAAATAGACAAAAAACACAATCTTTCTTATAATATCCTTGTCTCTACTGATTATTGCTACGTTACTAGCACGAGAGTTTGTTTATACATGAACAAGCGCTACTATACATACCTATGATACTTTAAGGCAAGAGATGTTTAGTTCTTAATGCAAAATATATAAAGTTTTTAACAATACAAGATGCAATTTTTATTTCTACAATTTTCTTACCGCTCCATTTTATATCCCAGTTTCTGTTCGCATCAACTCCGACACAATTCAGAATATTCGGATGACGAGAACGTGTCTTCCTCCATAAGCGATCCTGGAACGCATTCATTTTATTAGATTCATGCACAGAAATGCTCATTTTTAAGACGATAATGCCTATAAAATTCTATACCAACCGAAAAGTCTCGATGTATTAAGCAGCAAACGTAATATAGTAATGTAAAGATCACTCATAAGGCCGTAGACGGCTAAATTTCAAACTAAAAAAATTAGGTACTTTAATACATCTTAGGTGAAAAGAGTTAATTAAGAAAGTTCTGAACAAAATCTTAATTCGACTTTAATATTAGTAGAATTATTAAAGATCACTATTAACACATTATACTCATTCACTTTCTAACGCATTATTGCACGAAAACATTTTTACATCATTTTTATCATGTGAGGACATGATGTTGTTTTGGTTAGGTTGCTTTAGTGTCTCCGAAATTTCAAGACAAGAATTATTCGTTTTTTTCATTGGTAGATAGCGAGTCATCCTGGCACATGACATTTGAGGTTTGTTTTGCCTGTATTGTTTGAGATATTTAATTAAATTTATTATCAATTGCTTTTTGTTTATCGTTTGTATGAAATGACATCATCTTCCAGTTTGTTTACGATTTCTTACTTTTAAGTAATTCATCTCGCAATAAGAAGATTATCATTTTTTTTTTCAGCTTTAACTGTCGCACTTTTGTAAAACGCGACTTATATTTATTCTTTAATGATATTTTAAGCACATTCTTACTCATTGTATTTCTCAAAATACTGTGAATATTAGAATATAATTTTAATATCAATCTGCATTACGTTCAGTGGATTTTAGCACACATACAATATCTTCCAGTAATAGTGAACTTTTCGTCGAAATTACTGATTTTTTTTAAATCAAAAAATAGGTCTGGCTCCAAAACTTCGTTTGCCAGCTAAAAAAATGGAAAATGAAAGTTTTAAAAATTATAATTAGAGAGAGAGAGAAGTCTCGTAATCCGATTTATTCATGCACTTTTCAATTTTATTCGAAATATACATTTTCAGCTGCTTAATTGATCGAATTAATGTATCTCCTTATTTTATTGAACGTCAAATCAACGGATTGTTTAGTTCATAAAGAATAAATATTGTTCTGAAAATATAATACATCAGTACTTACTGTATTCTGAGCGTACTCATAGCCGTCAGGATTTAGAATCGGAAGAATGTACCAATCAAAAGAGTTCAATAATTCATAGATTTCTTCGTTCTCTTTATCACATAGACAAGCAAGCTATCAAGAAAAATACCATGAATTATGATCCATCAAAATTTTCAATAAACTTTGTGAAATTTTTTTCTAGAAGATATTTTAAACAATTCTGGATGGTGAAGACGGAGTAACTATCAAACTTAATGAGGAGTATTGAATTTATACTGGCACTTTTCAAGCTCACTGATAGATAAATATCAGCGATTTAAGGCGACCAGGGACCTTTAAAATTACTTTTAAAAACTTTCCCCTTAGCAATTTGAAATTTTACAGGCATTAATAGTAACACTATAGGAGACGACTCACAAAATTTTAAATCATTATATTAATTTATTTATTAGTAAGGGGGATCAATGTAATGTTTAATAGCGATAAATAAAGTCGGAGAAAAATGTTCCAGGCGCTCCAAATTTGTTCGAAAGCGCTCCAATTTTTATTATTAATTTCTATAACCCTTTTAATATAAAAGTTGGGATTTATCTTGAAATTAGAGTAAGAAATATCAAAATTAACCAACATAATTACTCAAAACTATTGATTTTTTTAAAGGACAAGTCGTTTTGAAGTATTATAATGGTTATTTTTGAGATTTCTTAATCAAATTTCAAGATTAATCCCAACTTTTGTTTCAAAAGGGTTAGAGAAAGTAATAATAAAAATTGGTGGGCTTTCGAACAAATTTGGAGCTCCTGGAACATTTTTCATTAACGTTATTAAATATTATATTAACCCCCTAACTCATAACTAAATTAATATAATGCTTTAAAATTTTGTGTGTCATCTCCTATAGTGTTATTCTTAATGCCTGTAAAATTTTACATTGCAGAAAGTGAAATTATAAAAAATCATTTTAAAGGTCCCTGGTCGCCTTAAGCCGGATGAGCGTCTTTTCTTTTTTCAGCTGCACTAGGACTAAGAGTACGCCTTAGCTATTCGCTCGTCACACCATTTTTACGGGGTGAACATTGATTCATTCATTCACTCATCCATCGTAATTTAGACCTGAATCAGAAAATTATCACCTCTGAACCAGTATCTCCATTAGCATTACTCCCGACATCGAGGCCTTAGTGACCAGGACAGATTTATACGAGTGCCAGTCACCCATCAATTGATCAACAAAAGCCTACACATTCTTTGTGTGAATTTTGAAATATAGTCCGGTGGCGTATTGGTAATGTTTCGCGCTTCCAATGCATAGGTCCGGGGTTCGATCCTCGGGCTGAGAAAGTTCAACTCGGACTCTCATCCCTCCAATGGGTCGATAAAATGAAGATCAAGTACGCTTGGGAACCAAATACTTAAGATACTGCGATAAGCTGACCACCTAGCCGAAACATATGCCCTGCACCCCAGGATTTTCGGTCAAGAAATCAGATGTGAGCACTGTATTCCTTGATTCACATGCATTGTCATGCCACTGAGTTTAGTAATTTTGGAATGTAGGAAAATTGGATTTCTCTAAAATTCAAATTGCATCAATTTGGATTCCTCTAAAAATGCGACATCAAATACAATAGTAATCGCCCAAAGATTTAATCTCTCAATATTTTCGGTAATCTTTTGATGATACAATCTACGTTTTAACACGGAAGGTAATTCAGGATTTTGCTGCAGGTGACACCTGTGTCTACAAGGTCAGTTTGGTCATTTGGCCAACAAAAGTCAACAAATTTTCTTACATGAATTCCAGATTGTTTGTTTTGTTTTAGTTATTTTGACATCCCGTTGTAAAGCAATACTAGGGCTATTTTGGGGCGGACGTCGTAATTTTGAATCGTAATCAGATGACGTGGATAACACCGGAGATGGCATCCTCCTCTTCACACCCCACCAGCTGGAGGACGTTTAGGTCTGGCGGATTTAATAGACAAAAGACCCCCTCGCACTACGGTTCTTTAATAGAACTGGGCTGTCAGGAAGTCGCCACTTTGTCTCCTGCTGGAAGAGACACATGATCGAACAATGATATTCCTATCCAGCGGTGAGGCTATTCATCCCATTGTGTTTCTCCCGTTCTTAGAATTTGAGATAGACAGATAAGGGATCACACATGTTTTCGGCTCATTAAAGCAGTAAACCGCGCCGAAATACCAGACGGGACTATTTCGTCTATGGACCACCCAGCTGGGAAGGGTTCCGATAACGGACAGCAGATGCTGTTTAAGACCCATTGAAGGAAGAACACAGGTGTGAACAGTGGGTGTTGTGGCGATGCTGATAAGGGGTGGATGTCTCAGAAATCTTCCCACGACATGGTGGCGCGAGTGGGGAGTAGAATGATTGGACAACCAGCTTCTCCAGCGCGCCAATATCAGCCTGAGAGGTGGAGCTTCGCTACCTTTAAAGAGGGAAGGAGAGGAGAAGAGAAGAGGAGAGGAGACAAGCTGAGCCGGTGGACGAGACGAGCTGTGAGGAGTGCTGAAGTGGAAGAGAGACCTCGCGATCTCGAGTTTGTTAGAAAGATCTACCGGAAGTAATCCGTAGATCTCTGGAGCTACAGGCAGTAGCCGAATACGCAGACAGCTTGTAAATTCCCGGCATAGTTGTCGGACAGTCAATCCATTGTAAATATTTTCTGTATCTAACCTAGATGACGTGTTTTTCTGTGTAAAGCTGTAAATAAACCCTTTGTGTATAACACGCTACCATTTCATTTGGCACGCCCGTGGCCAAGTCGTTACAGGGCTTTGAACCTGAAATCCCACATCTCACAAGCCGTGACTTTACTAACAAGCCATCGTGGGAAGCGCATGAATTCTGAAATATTAGAATTCTGGGGGGGGGGGGGATTGAATTTGGATTTCACTGAAAATTCGAGATAAAATGCAATTGTAACCGCCCAGATTCTTATCCTGCCAACATTTGCGGTAGTACTTGATGTCCTAACTATTCTAACCGATATAATTCAGAGCTTTCCTCAGAGAACTTAATGTATAATTTAAGAAAATGAAAACAACGGCTACATAAACCAAAATTTGATTTACTTTAGTTGCCATATAGACAACTGTTGCAGGACCAATTTGCTCTCTTGCATGAGCTCCTCCTTGAATCCATATGGCAGGTTTCGTTTCAAATGGATTTGAAGAAATCTAAAGTAGAAGAGAAAAAAATGCATTGATTAGAATCAAACATATAAAAGAAATTCTAGAGAAAGCATACAAACATTGATAATGCATTAATTGGAATCAAACATATTAAAGAAATTCTAAAGAAAGCATATAAACATTTATAAGGCATTACTTAGAATCAAACATATTAAAGAAATTCTAGAGAAAACATACAAATTTATAAGGCATTAATTAGAATCAAACGTATTAAAGAAATTCTAGAGAAAGCATACAAAAATTTATTATGCATTACTTAGAATCAAACATATTTAAGAAATTCTAGAGAAAGCATACAAACATATTAAAGAAATTCTAGAGAAAGCATACAAACATTTATAAGGCATTAATTAGAGCCAAACGTATTAAGAGAAATTCTAGAGAAAGCATAAAAACATTCATAATGCATTAATTAGAGCTAAACATATTAAAGAAATTCAAGAGAAAGTATACAAACATTCATAATGCATTAATTAGAGCTAAACATATAAAAGAAATTCAAGAGAAAGCATACAAACATTTATAATGCATTAATTAAAATCAAACATATTAAAGAAATTCTAGAGAAAGCATACAAATATTTATATGCATACAATTGTTTTTAGCGATGAACTTTTTTCTCAAAACTGCTAACTATATTATAATATAGAAATGTGGAATATTGATGTTTGAATTTGGGACAAAAGCCGTTTTTGGTTATGTATTGATGTATGGAATGCATATGTTGATATGCATTCTGTTCATATGGAATGTATTAATTTAAAACTTGTTATATAACGGTATGAAAAACATGAATTAAATGGAATCAATCTTCAGTAAATTGCTGTAGATGCAATTTAAAAAGTTCATATAATGATCAAATAAAAGCTGAAATAAAAAAAAAATTCGAATCGTATAACAAAAATATTTTTTTCTGTAATTTTAATTTTGGTAAACACCATGGAATTAAAGAAATTAGTTTGTATTTCATAAAAACTATAAAAACAACATATCAGATTGTATATCCTTCAATTTCAAAACTTTATTAAAATTTGAAACAACAATGAGAAAAAAAAAACCATGACATCTACGATTTTAAATTTCAAAGTTATCATGTGCGAACGTTACTATTTTTCAAGTCATTACTAATCCTTATTTATTTAAGTCCTTTTCCAGTTTAAACCAGTTTGGCAAATCAAAATCAATTAAGAAGCTTCTCTATTTCTCTCTATATAATTTTTTAAAAAAAATTTCGTTTTCAATTTTTTAAGCTGGTAAACAAAGTCGGAAGCTTGACAGTTTTTCAGTTAAGGAGAAAACACCCCCTCATCATTTTTCTAAATATTGACCCACGCGTGATTTGGTAGCCTCGTGATTGTTTCAAACCAGTTTAAACTGGTTAATGATTTAAATTAAGTAAGACAATTCGTAAGAATTTAGAGAATGAATAATCTGGAAATCAAATTGCAACTAGTTGGTGATAAATTGCCAAATGTGACAAATCGTCAGCATTATTTTCTAATAACCCTAAAAAGGGAAAAAAATCAAGCCTCAAAAGCCATAAATCGCCACTTTATTGCCTACGTATTTTGAGGCTTCAAAAACCTCAAAACAAAACAACATCGTGTTTTACATGATAATTAAACAAATTCAAAATGAAGTTAAAAAATTTTATATTATATTATATATATATATAGTAATATTTTTGATTAATTGCTGCAATGTTTCAAAAACTTGCTTAACTTTTAATTCCTTTTTATTGTATTAGCTTTAATAATTTAACATGATAAAAAGTACTTGCCAATTTCATCACAAATGAACAAAAACTGTAGATTTGCATAAGAGATATAAACAAATATTCATTCTTCTATGCATATATAGACATGTTTTAATTCTAAATTTGTAAAAGAATTCAACATGCTGTAAACATTGTACAAACTTGACTTAATAGCTATCCACTCAAAATAAGTACTAAAAACTATTTTTTTAATAAAAAAAATAATTTTTTTTTTAATAAGTACTAAAAACTATTTTTTTGACAAATAATTTAGAAAAATTTCGAGAAATATAGCTTACTCGAAGTATTTGAAGAAGTCTGCCTTCAAAAGACGTGCCGAAAGGTATTAAGGACAAACACTCCGGGTACTTGGAAATTAAGTCTTGAATATATTTGCCGATCTGAAAAAAAAATCAAACTATATTACCGATAAAATTGTTATGAAATTTTTAAAAATGAAAACTTTTTTTATATAATAATTAAATAGAATAATAAAAAATCTGGGAAAAGATTTAAAATGGAAATAAATGAGTACTTTATAGAAATATCATCTTGAAAATATAATACTTTCCACAATCACACGATTTTTCCGAGTTTGTAACGGCGATATGTTTTTAAGCAATGGTGAACGTAAAAAAATATTATAAGAAAAATTGTGAAAAAAAATGCTTTCGAAGGTGGGGGTGGGAATATCGGATAATACTTTTAAAAAAAATTAGGATGAATTTTTTTTTAGATATTGGAAATTCATAATTTTAATGACAAATGTCTTTGTCAATTTTAAAAATACATTTTTCACTGTTTCTTTATCAGGATATAGTGCATATTTTTTAACTGCCGTTTTTCTTTATTTTTATGATTTGTAGTTCTCTTATTTCGTCGCTAGGGACACTCACCTGGTCACCAAATTCAGTATAATTACTTTACTATAGGTTCTAGTTTATGTTTTGAACTATCTCTATTAGTAATGTGTCCTTGCATGTATAAAAAAATCATATACTCATCTGCCACATTCAAGTTCAATATGGCATATTCTAATGCGGCCCAATTATTTAAAAATCAAATTATTTCTTTATATACATTTTCTTTTGTATATTTTTTGAATTTTCTGCTATTTTTAGCAATCGATTTAAATGAAATTTCATCAATTTCAAGTTATTCCAAATTCTAAAATTTGATTTTTTTCCTAAAATTTCATGTTTTGAAAATATATACAAAAGAAAATTTAGGTTCTTTGTTTTTCATTTTCCTTCAGCAATTGAAAACATTAATTTTAAAATTTATTAATTAAAATAAAACATTAATAATAAAAAATTAAATATAAATTTCAATTATACATTAAAAATTAAAGTATAATTAAAATTTTAATTATACATTTAAATATATTATTGTTACGACATCTTACCTCTTCTATACTTTGATATACTTCGAAGAACCCTAGTTTCGTTCTCTCTTCAGGAGATACTTCATCTTCTTTAATTTTTCTAGACGAGCAAACATGAAATGATATTCAATTGATTATTCACAACGCAAAACAAACATGAATCTCAAATATATTATTTTTTCTTATGGATTCCAAAACTAAGAACACGACACGGAATTTTAGAAAAATCTATACATATTGTTACTTTTTTAGTGTAGCGGGTTCGGATTGAATGGACTTTACTTGAGGACAGCACAAAAAAATTTATTTACAGCTATTTACCGGATGACTTGATAAAGGAAAACTTCAGATAAACACAATCCAACAGTCAATTACAGCGTAAATACAAGCCTTACGCACAATAAACACAGACTGCAAAATAGCTATCGTATAGCACAGCAACAGTAAATCGCAACGAGCTCAATAATAAAACGTTAACAGCAAATGTAAACACAGCTCACTAATAACAAGCGAGAAAAGTAATCCACTAGTCCAGCAAGACGCTTCTCTTCCGAGAGAGTTCTCTCTCGGAAGAGAAGCGTCTCGCTTAATATAACCTTACTGACTGACTGTCAGGTTACGGCAACCCGTCCTTTATATAGTTGACTGAGCACGCGAAGTAACGCGCCGCTTCATGAAAGATCCAGTGGCTACCAGACTATTCCTTTCGCCAAATTAACTTGGTTGGCGCGAAGCTCCTTGTGAAGCGCCGCCAACGTTTTCTTCTTCGGCTTGCGTGTCGCCCACTTGTAACAATATTATAAAAGGAGGTCTGCTGTAAGCGTCTGCAATGTTGTAACCATAAAAACCGTGAGAAATAGTAAACGGATATTGGAGATGTAAAACGGATCAGATATTGGATGCAGATATAAATGGATAACGGAGCGTTGTAAATTCTCAGATATCAGATATATATTTTCAAATCTCCGTAAATGAAAGTTTGTACATGAGATTCCTAAAATGATAAATAAAATCGGTATTTTTCTATCAATCATATGGCAGTGGCAAACAGTATTAACGAAATATCGATCATTTGCATGCGTTTGGGAAACCTTTTTGCTGACAGATAGAAATTAAAATTTGATGTAGAGCTACAATACTAGTTGCAAAAATCACATAGAATTTAATTTAAGTATTTGAGTTTATCGATGAATAAGTTTACATGTATGCAAAAGAATAGATAAAAGAATCAACTCTTTGAGCGATTTAGTTTAACCCATTCGCTGCCAACCACATATATACTCGTGGTTGGCAGTGTGTTACCCATTGCCAGCATGAATATACTCGTGATACTTTCAATATATTATAACGCACAACTTGTCAAACTTTCCAACAATTTATGGCTATAAACATAAATATATAAGTAAACTTGAAACTTGAAAAATTTTTTTGAAAAAAAGCTAAAAAAAATAGTTTTTACAAAAATTCTACTTTATTTAACACATTCGCTGCCAAGCCTAAATTGTATTAAGTTATTCCCATTGCCAACCACAAGTATACTCGTGTTTGATTTTTATAGATGTAAATGAGTATTTATGACCAAATATGTGTATTTATTTTGAAATAATAAAACTTGGATAAACAATAACACTCAGAACAGAAATGGCAATGGGGATAACCTCATACAATTTAGGCTTGGAAGCGAATGAGTTAAAATTGGATACTAAACTTTATTCACTTAAGTAGCACCATTTCTTTAATTACTGCATTTATATATATGCAAAAGTATATACCGACAGATTATCAACCCATTCACGGATTTGATTCTAAATTTGACGTGATTTACATTTTAAATTCTAAATCTTTCTATCAAATTTTATCTAGCTAGCTCTTTATTTGTTTTGACACTGTGCTAACTTCTGTAGACATACATATCTGATTTGAATGGATTCATTTGAATATTTGAAATTCATAAATTTGTTGTTATGTCCATATACTAAATTCCATTGTTGTAGTTCAAAGTAAGAGTGTAAGGTAGTTTTTGAATTGTTTTCTGCACAGACAGAATTTTTTTTATTAAATCAGTTTTTCGGATACAGGGAAGTGTGAATGATTTGTCAAAATTTCATGTCGGTATTAATATACTTACTCTTAGGGTACTTCATACAAGAGAAAGTAGAAAGAGAATTTTGAAAATGGAGCACTTACTTTCCAATGTCGTCAATAAGAATTTCATAAGGCATTCGAAGTGAGGCCAGTTGTCTAACCAAGAAAGCTCTCATTTTCGGTTTCACAAGTACATCGGCCGAATGATTAACAGCAGTTGTGGGAAGCCAAAACTCTAGTCCCTGAAAAACATATTCAAAATTTAAATGTCTTTTAAATACTTACAGACTGATAGATCTTTTCCAAAAATATGTTTTTCGTACTCAAGGTGGTCTAAAACATTGAAATTTGTCAAAATTTTGAATGCGCAGTTTTTGACGATTACTCCCAAGACGAGGAAGTAAAACTTAGTGTACAGATTCACACGATAATTTATTTCTACAACTCAATAAAAGACGAATTATTTTTGTTGCGCACGATTGTAAATATCAAATGCATATTATTTTGATTGTTTTAAGTGTTTTATTAGCATCTTTCACTGATATTTTCCTCCCTAGTTTTAGATAGAATTCTTAAATTTTGTACAAAAGT
>JAOUZG010031686.1:287551-325048 GCA_026289955.1 Argiope argentata | reverse complement strand
AAGCAAAAAGTTTTAACCAAAAATAATGAAAGTAGGCGAAAGGAATACGTACAGCAGGAAATGAATATGAAAGATCGAATTACAATCGCTAAAGAAATGATGGCAATGTAAAGACTAACAAATCGCTGCCGAAAAAATCCGAAAAATCGATTAATTAACGATGTTTAATTTTGAATGCATTAAACGCTAAAAAATTAAACATTTGTTTAAAATAACCGGTCGAAAAAATTTTAAGCCTTACTCATATGGCGGTGGAGAAACGGAGATTTTTGGCTGGAAAGTTCGTTTTTAGTTAATAAAAAATTTAACCACTCAATTAACAGGAATAAATAGCAGCCTATGTTCTTCTGTAGACTATAATCTATCTCTGAACTAAATTTCATCCGATTTCCTTCAGCCGTTCTGGCGTGATTGACTCACATCATCCATCCATCCAAACTTTTACATTTATAATAGTAGTACAGATGCATGATCCAGAATATAGAATAATTTATAACAAGTGACTGAACGATATTTTTTCAAAAATATCGTTCATTGCAAAATTGACAAAAAGGACCTAATTATTTGGTTAAAGGAACACTTCAATCAGCCCTTAATTTATAGACTAGGCAGCCTGGTTGATCGAATGGAATTAGAATCATTACGATATCATAAATTTCTAGTATTATAAATGGTGTCTTAAAAATAACGTAACATATGAATTTGCCACCATAATTGAAGTAGAAAACCGACAACCCTTCAAAAAATCCATTCGACAGCTGATAGTTTCAGGGTTAATAAAAATGGACTATACGATTTAACAACGTGTTTTCATTGTTGAATAATATTTCAAAATAATGAAAGTCTGGTGGCCACAGTTCGAAAACTTGAGAATTGACCCCCTAGATCGTGTGATTTAACACCAATGAATTTATTGTTATGGAGTTATTTGAAGTCAAATGTCTGTGCCAGCAAGACCACAAGTACGCGTGCTTCAAAAGAGAAAATTCAACGCTTCATCACATAAATTCAGTCATATTTCAAGATTAAAATGAAATCCTCTATGCATAATTCAGTGTATCATGTCAGAACATCATTTTTTGAAAGGCATATCACCACGTGCTCGTGCGAGTTAAATTATATTTTTATTCATTTTAATGGTTTCATTGAATGAGTCACTTTAGTATTGCAAACGACCTAAAACAACTTTGTCTCGCATTTATTGTTTTTAAAAAATATCACATTTCCTGTTTATTTCATTTCATGTAATCATGTGCTCAAAATGACATTTTTCTAGGTTTTATTTGCTGTTGTCATTAACTTACTTTTTTTAAAATCAGAGCGTTTGTAAATGCGATGACAACGCGTTAGTAAAAGTTACTTGAGACGCCCATGCAGATAATAAAATTTAAAATTTTCACTTACGGATTTTTGTTAAGGACAAAACCTCATCCCAAAAACAATATCATGTTCAGACATGATAAAAAAAAGTATGGGAAATTTCGACAAAAGAGTGCGTATGTGCCAGCAAAATCGTGAAGACTAACTGCCTTACGTATTATTCCATACATAATCCTGTCTTGAGTACTTTACGATTCACTAAAAATATAACATTTTAATTAAAAAAGCTGTTTTTTTTAATTATTTCATTCAAATCTTCAGTTAACACGTTGTTTTATCGTGTAATGCTTTATTTTTATTAACGCTAAACTACCAGCTGTCAAATTGTTTTTTAAAAATATAGTTGCCAATACTTCAGTGCATAGATATTGGCAAATTCAATTAATTTTGTGACACCCTTTACTTTTATTTTAAAGCTGTTTCATGCTAAATGAATAAATTTCTGCAACTGGAGATATTTTTTAATTAACCAGATTTGTAGCCATGACTTACATCATGACCGAATTGAATTCAATCTTCCATATCAAAAAATGAATCTTTTCCTCTCATAAAGCGTATTTCACGAGACGTTGTTTGATGGTGTCTAAGGCGCATCCCTTTTTGGGGTTGACCTCTTTGAAAATCGGAATGAGGATATCTCTCTTGACCACTTTTTATTAGGATATCCCGTTCACCTAAAGGATAAGACCGAAAGACACTTCGTCTTCCTGCCAGGCAGCAACAAACCTACTTGAGACACCCACGACAGTTATTGGTGATCGAAGTTCAATGACTTATCGATTTTATCGGCATTTCATGATATGTTTGGATTGAAAAGTTAAAATAGGAAAATCCCACTCATATAAAAAAAAGACTATAACTTCTACAAAAAACCATTTTAGAGGACAAAAAAGTTAATTATAACTTCTCTTTTTTTTCAATCTCTACCATTAGCTCATTCTCTCCCCATATATATTTATACATCTCGTTCAAATTTTCAATCGTTAATAAAATACTTTCTGTTCGTCCACTCAAGTTCAAGTAAATTTTTTAAAACACGCAGTGGATGACATTTGATGTTAATGCAGTTTTTCAAACATTAATTAATTCATTTTTTATTAATTAATCAAAAACTAATTTTCCCGCCAAAAATCTTCATTACCTCGTCGTCAAATAAGTAATGAATTCAGTTTGTGTTTTCCCCACACTAATTAGATCAGGCTAAACATGTTTTCGGCCTATTATTTCAAACGATTCTGTTTATTTCCTTACTGTTTGTTGCATTTAAAATTAAACATTGTTAATGAATCGAATTTTCGAATTCATTTTGAAGTACTTTCGAAATAAAATAAAACAGAATAAAGGAAATTAAAATTTCTAATCTGCATTGCGTTACTCCAACTGGCGTAGAAAATTCACGCATTTGCGTTGCCCCATTGGTTTTGTGTTGTAATTGTTGACAGCTATGTTTTCATTTTAATTAAAAGTTTAAAAATGATGTGTATAATATTGTTGTAGTTAACTCAATCTCTATCTATAAATAAAATAGACTTGACTTGATTTTAAAGAAATACGGACTTGATTTGCGGTTTTGTTTTATTTCAGGTACACACTGTAAATAAATTGCTTTTAGGTTAATATGTGCTTTTCCATGTTTAAGAAGTTGAGGGTAAAAGCTAGTACTTTTATGACAATGTTTTTTTATTCAAAAAAAATGTCCATTTTGAACTACTTCCGAATTAAAATAAAGCAGAATAAAGAAATTTCTAATCTGTGAGTTAAAAAATGAAAAATTTCCAATCTGTGAGTTGAAAAATGACTTTCTAATCTGTATTATGTTACCTCAACTGGCGTAGAAAATTCAAGCATTTTGCGTATCCTCAAATGACTATGAATCCTCAATTGGTGGTGAAAATTCAATGCAAGTATAATTTTTTAAAATCATTTATAGTAATTGTAATTATTAGGCCAGGATAACTTGGTTGGCAGGGCGTTAGATGCGTATTCCTTGGGATGCGAGTTCGAATCCACCAGCCGAAAACTCATAATGTGTCTGTGTGGTGGACGTTACATCTGACGTGGTCGCAAAGTCTTCCATGTCGAGAATAAAAATACTGGAGGATCAGATGCCATCATTCTCTGTTCCAAATCCAAATTACTATCTGTGGATGAATGAATGAAGTCCACCCAGGAAGAAGGGTTTGATGCGTGTGTGAGCTAGAAGTCAGACTTGTGCCCAGGGTTCATACGCTCAGAAGCTGCCGCACCCCTCTTTCCGTTGTAAAGCGAAACACGGGGACAACAGCAAAAATTGTAATTTTTTTATAAAAAGTAACTAAAATAAAAAATTTCTTTGTTAACTTACGTAGGAATTGATTTTAAGAAATAGTTTCTTATATTACTTGTCGCAGGATCTGATTGAAAAAATGAAATGGATTCTACAAGGATATAGGATTTCAAAAGGATATAATTTTCACCCAAATCATAAGTATTGCACGTAGTAATAGAAGGCAGTGGTGGAAAGGCAGTATAGACCCGATTCCAATGAAGAACTGTCTGTAAGGGGATCCGTTGCACGTTAAATCCGTCAGAATCAAACGTCCTCCCGCTGTTGTGGTTTGTAGAGGGTGGTGCCAGTTCAGGTGACGCCCTCGCTGTCTGATCGCGGTTCAAAATAAGGAGGTCTGTCCCTAAATAGCTCTAGTATTGTTTTACAACGGGAGGTTAACTAAAATAAGATAAATTTCATTTAATAATAGTATGGGTATTGGAATCAAAGGCTAGTCCAATTTCTATCCGTTTCAGTATCCTAAGATTACCCCTTTTCAATGATTCTATCACACTAAGGGGTGAGACCGAGAAGGATGGACACATTTCCGGAATTTTTCGTCATTCTTTGATCTTAATTTACACCCTATTAAGTACTTTTTCATTCACTTTTTTTCTGATTCTCCGAATTGCTCTGATTCCTCACCTTTAAGCCGTGCCTTAAATGGTGCCCCACTAAAGTGGGCGGGGCAATCGCTAAAACGGCGTTATTGTTCCAGACAACTGTGGAACTTTCGCCAACATTCTCTAGGAACAAATCTTTATTTCTCAACTTCCAGTACACATTTTCGCGCGTTAGTGACCCCATTACGTTGCGAACACACCTACGTCGCCAAATTAATCAAATATGGCAATGTTCTGTTATATATCCCCTTAGAAAGGTATTTTCTCACTGGCGTGAATTTCCATTACAATTAATTTTATACAATTAAACTACATACAAATATTTACAACGTTTACATCTAATTTACACAAAATTTATAACCATAGGCATATAATGAAGATAGTATTTTCTCTCTTTATTTCTCCTTTTTTTTTACCTCCACTTACTTTACACTAATTTAATGTTAAGATTCAATTAATGTTCTCAATAATATGTTGTAAAGTAATCGTGAAATAACAAAAATTATTTATTTTTAAACGAATAATTTTAATGGTATTGAATTTATTATCATCAAAGTTGTTTATTCAAATTTCTATTATTATCATGTCAGAGCATGATGTTGTTCTTGGGATGAGGTTTTCGGAGTCGACAAAAACTGTAGGCGAAAAATAAAACAATCCGTAGGCGAAAAATTGAAAAAATTTTTAACTGCAAGAGCATCTCAAAAAAAAATCAGCTTTTAACAACGTGTTGCCATCGCCTTTACATAAGCCCTGATTTAAAAAAAAATAAGTTAATGACTACAGCAAATAAAACCTAGAAAAATATCATTTTGAGTATGTGCCGATAGGAAATGCGATATTTTTTTTAAACAATCAATGCGGGACAAAGTTTTTTGGATCGTTTGCAATACCAAAGTGACTCATTCAGTGAAACGATTAAAATGAACGAAAATATAATTTAACTCGCACGAGCACGTGATGCTTGGCCGTTCAAGAAATGATGTTCTGACATGATGCATTGAAATATGCATAGCAGATTTCATTTAAATCTTTATTTTATTTTCACCTCTACTACCTTTCCTTGAAAAAAACATAAACAGTGCTTTTTACATGCTTGTAGTGCTGTGGAAATTCATAGATTGGCTGTTGATTCATTCTTCGCGTTCTTATGTAATTGCGACTCGAAGTTACGAAGTCCATCGCCGAATTCAAGCGTTATTTTTAAAATAAAGTGTTATCCTAAAGAGTTCAATCAACCGTGTATGTGTAATAAATTCTTTGAATCAAAAACTTTTGATATTAAAACTGTTCTGTATTTCCTTCTCTTCTTGCGCTACTCGTTTCTAATGACCCTTACAACAGTCTCTGAAACACTATAACACCAATTTCTTATATTTTGATTTTTTTAGATAAGAAATTTCCTGTTTCAAAATTCTGGTCTGTAATTTGCCCTTATTTTACAAATTTAAGTTCACCGTTGATGCTATTTTGAAAAGAATTCTGAAACAAAACCTTCTGCGCATGTGCCAATCTGCTTTGTTTTCTCTAAAACGGGAATAAGATAATAAATGGAGGTAAACGTACTATTAGCTACTATTACTATTAACCTACTATTAGCTCACACTCTCCTTATATATTATATATACATTTATATATCTTGTTCAAATTTTCAA
Source organism: Argiope argentata (assembly GCA_026289955.1). NCBI lineage: Eukaryota > Metazoa > Arthropoda > Arachnida > Araneae > Araneidae > Argiope > Argiope argentata. The sequence goes on along the minus strand of JAOUZG010031686.1, from coordinate 319,082 downwards.
TTGTTAGTAAAATAGTTTTTATTCATCCACTCAAGTTCAAGCAAATTTTTTTATCATGTCAAAACTTGGTATTGTTTTGGGGATGTTGTTGTTTTTGGCGTGAAAAAAAAAACAATTGTTGGCGAAAAATTGAAATTTTATTACCTGCACGAGCATCTAAAAAAAATCGGCTTTTAATAACGCGTTGCCATCGCAATTACTAACGCTCCGATTTAAAAAAAACAAGTTAATGACTGCCGCAAATAAAACCTAGAAAAATGTCATTTTGAACACGCGATTATATAAAATGAAATAAATGGGAAATGCGATATTTTTTTTAAACAATAAATGTGACACAAAGTTTTTCGGATCGTTTGCAATACTAAAGTGACTCATTCAATGAAACCATTAAAACGAATGAAAATATAATTTAACTGGCACGAGCACGTGGTGTTTGGTCGTTCAAGAAATGATGTTCTGACATGATACATTGAAATATATAGAGCAGATTTCTTTTAAAGCTTTTTTTTTTAATATTGAAGCCAATATCAAGATGCTACTTTTATTGCAGTTTCAAACATCGATAACATTTCCCAAAAATGCCTTTTTCGAACTTAGAGGGGTCTAAAACGTGAAAATTCGTCAAAATCACGAAATCATTTTTTAGGGGGGCGATTTCTATACTTTCTCCATACTAAGAGTCCGATGAAGTAAAAACTGTCAATACCAGCAATATTACTGAAACGAAGATAATCAATATTTCACATGTACTTATTACTTTTATTGCAGCTTCAAATTTCAGCAGTGAACTATTATCTTATTTAAGAATTCACAAAAAAAAAGCATCAAGTGTTTTAAATAGAATTTTATTCGTCCGTTTGTGGCAATTGCAATGACCTCGAAGTCCAAAGCTGAAAATCTCTAATCCGCTCTGCTTTCTTCGTTTAAAAGAATTCGAAATTTCAACATCCCCCCTTCCTGTTTTTAAGCCGAATAATTAGGTTTCAAAAGCTGCCTTTTAATAGCTTATTTGTGGAGGTCATCCTCACCAAAGCTTGAAAATATGAAGTGCAATGCGAAACATGAAAATCCTGTAAGCTGTCCGTAAACAAAACAGCTTTCTTTTCCCTTGCTATTAAGAGCATTGACATTCGAGTTCATCTGACAGGGACGAGTCAGACGTTTTGTCTCCAAAAAACCCAAAACTTGTGACCTTAATGGGCAATTCTTCATTCCCATCACGTTTGAGAACTTTGGGAGAAATGCACCTTCTTAAAAAAAAAAAAAAAAAAAAAAAGGCTATCTTTCTTCTTTCAGCTAGGTTGTAAAAGATAATATACAAGACCTTGGAGCTGGCGGAAAAATATGACCCTTTATTTCCGAAAATTTATTCACTCATTTATTTATTTTATTCGAAGCTCGCTCTCGGTGTTTTTGGAAAGATTTGGAGACAAAAATCTTCAGATCGTTGATTCCTGGCCTGAACCAGGTGCGAGTCAAATGCGAAATTAAAAACCAAATAAAAATCTCGCAAGAGAATCCTGGCTTATTATTAGTATTCTGTTCTTGAATGTGGAACGTAATGACGGGGTTGAGTTGTTTCTGGACGACACGCGAATAGAATTGTGACTCACGATTTCAATTAATGTTTTGTTCATTGAGAGAGATCGTCGGCATTTAAGAGGTCTGGAAAATTTTTGTTCATAGGGTTAAAAATCTGGCAAGGCATTGTTTTTTTTTTCGTGGCAAGTATATTGACATCCCTTCCATCTACACATTTTCTTCTGCAAAAAAAAAAAAGCCAACGAATGAAATTTAATTTTTAGCATCAAATGAACTTTACAGGCTATAAATAATGCTAAATGAATTTCCATGTTTTTCAATCCCTACTATTAGTTCACTCTCACTCTTTATATATACACATATGTGCTGATATTTTCAACGCTTAATTTAAATCCAAATTAATTTCCTAGCTTTCAATTTAACTTAGCCCATAGTAACCTCATTCTAAAAATATTCTCTTATTTCTTGATCCATTCCACTTGTTCTAATAAATTAATTTAACAGAAGCTTTATAAAATTGCTGAATCAGCTAAAAGCCGACTAATTCCCACACTCCGGTTGAAGGGATAAAAATCGTCCAGACAAGCACATTCCATTAAAAGATCCCTATAATTCCCTTACACGGGATATACATGTGATTGACATGCGTCAGAGATCCCTAATAAAATCTAAAAGTATATATTCGCAGGGATAAAAGTTTCATCAGCTTTTTGTCATTCCGTTTTGTGTTGTGCGCGTCACTTCAGCTTGTAAATAATGCGTGCTTTCCGTGATGGAACAAAACAAACTTAAAAATTCAAAGTGTCATCTATGTCTTCAAAACCACCTTCGGCTTTCAACAAATAATAATATTTACATTATATATATATAACATTACGAATTGCCATTTTAATTATTAAATTAAAAAGATACATAAATGTATTTAAAGAGCGCTTAAAAGTTTGCTGCTTTTCCTGAAAACACAGTGGAACTTAGATGAAGCAAAAACAGAAGTAAATATGAGAAAAAAATACGATAATGAAAATAGGAAAGAACCTAAAGAAATCAAAAAAAAAAAAAGAAAAGAAAAGAAATCCTAACACCAAATCTTAGCTGGAAGTTAAAATTTAAGTTTTTCCAATGTATTTTTTATAAAATGTAGCGTTTCAAAATAATACGATAATCTGATAGCATTTTTATTTTCTAAAATAGTATGATTGATATGTCAATGATAATGTGAGGTTTAAAATTTTTCGCTGAGGAAAAGGTTAAAACGGAATTACACAAAATATTTTAACTTTTTTTTAACAACCATTCATTCAGGCAAACGGATTGGTTGCAGAAAGCGGCTAGATTAAAATAAAATGACATCATTGAACAAAATTTCTTTAAGAAAAATGAATTAATTCTATTTAGAATAAAATGGCACTTTAAAAAAAGCGAAAAACCCCTCATACCTTAAACAATTTCGAAGAAGATAAACAAGGCAGAACTATCTAGGACACCGAGAAAATTAAGCATAACTGAAAATGACCAGAAATTTCTTCCAAACAATGCAAGAGGAAAACTTTTCTAAAGGTTAAAGGTTAATTGCGCTCGAAATCCTAACCTAAGTTTTTCAAAAAATAACATCAAAAAGATGAAAAATATGATCGGAATTATTTCGAGATGCAGATCCATTATCATTAATTTAATGATGGTCCTCCATCATCGTGGTTTCTGCACGATTCTCTAACGGCATTTATTATGAAAAGGAAATAGAAGAAGACAATTTCAGAATTGTTATTTTGATGATTAAATGGATATTTTCCCGGATGTTTGAAAAAACTTTTTGTCCTATCCGTAATAAATACAAACTTTTTTTTTCATTTTGCTAAATGCAAAATAATATTTTTTCTTCTCAAGTTTTGGGATAGCATTCGTAAAAATAAGAAATTTATATACCATTATAATGATCTATTAAGAGATATAAAGTAGAAAATATACGTGTGTGTCAAATGACTTCGTGAACCCCATCTTATTGCAGTAACAGAACCGAAGCGATCTCAAATTTGCCAATGACAATCTGGTATGTGTATTTTAGGATCGATTGGGTTATTTACGCCTTTAAAAATTTAATTAATCCTTAAAACATTTAGTTAAATGTCTAAAATTAAGATAAATTTTACCATTTCATGCTAAAAGCTGGAGAAACATATTTATTGAGCAAAAATTATTTTTACATCACTTTATAGAATAATATATTATATTTTAGATTATGCTAATTTCTTTTCCATACAATTTTTTCCCTAATTAAAAAATTATATTCATTTTTAAGCATATTTTCTAACAAAAAAATTTAAAAATTATGATTTCATCCATTTGGAAAACAAATCTTTAATAGGAAACAGTTTCGGTAACTAAGCGTTTATCCGCTTCAAATCGGACGAAACAAGCCTTTAGAATGAAAATGCTTTAAAAAATATCGAAATATTTATACTTTACTATATCGAATATTTATATTTATTAGAATATTTATACTTTACTATATCTTGTATTTGTACTTAATTAACTTACTCCAATATTAATACTTCTATATTTTAAATATTTATAATTCGAATATTTATACTTACTCAAATATTTATACTTTTTATATTTACTTGAATATTTATACTTACTTAACTTACTCGAATATTTATATATATTTTAACTTACTCGAATATTTATACTTACATAACTTACTCGAATATTTATACTTACTTAACTTACTCGAATATTTATATATTTTTTAACTTACTCGAATATTTATATATTTTTTAACTTACTCGAATATTTATATTTTTAACTTACTCGAATATTTATATTTTTTTGACTTACTCGAATATTTATACTTACTTAACTTACGCGAATATTTATACTTACTACATCGAATCATTTATACTCCACGTAATATTTATTTACACTTTATTATCGGAATATTTATACTTTACGTAATGTTTATTTATGCTTTGTTATATCAAATATTATACTTATTTACTTTATTTACTCGAATATTTATACTTACTTTACTTACTCGGATATTTATACTTACTTAATTTAGTTACTTGAATATTTATACTATATCGAATGATTTAAACTTTACGAAATATTGATTTACTCTTTACTTTCAAAATATTTATATTTTTATTATATCAAATATTTATACTTACTTTACTTACTCGAATATTTATATTTATTTACTTTAGTTACTTGAATATTTATACTATGTCGAATCCTTTAGACTTTACGAAATATTGATTTACACTTTACTACCGAAAATTTTATTATACTTTATACGAAATTTATTTATATTTTACGAAATATTTATTTATACTTTACTTTCGAAAATTTTCTATGTTTTATACGAAATTTATTTATACTTTATGGAATATTTATTTATATATTTATCATGGAATATATAAATATATTTATATTTGTTATATTTTGCTAGCTAAGTTTCCTCTCCCTTCCCAAAAATATGCGACAGTTTAATTGGTATTACAAAAATACAATCTTTAGAATTTTAGAAAAATGTAAAATTTAACTTAATACAATTATATTTTCGTCAATTATCGCAGAAAGCTGTCAATTTCCCGCCTTTATTTTTTATTAATATTCTATTAAAATATTTAAAAAAATGTCTCAATATGGATAATAAAGTATGGAGAATGTCCTTATCAAGCATATATCTGCCATATACGGTAGCTGTTTCCAAAAATAACTAGTCTATAGAGCATCAACAGACCGGCAACTTATCTCTTTCATTAACGATAAAAATAAAAAAATAAAAATTGCATTGGTTCAACGATGTAAAATTCAACTTCAGACCTTTTGGAGTCCTATGTATTTGGATTTTTTTAACGACTGTGATTCGATTGGGTTTGAGCATTTCTGTTTAATTCTATTTAGATTCTAAAAAACCTTTTAGTAAAATTATTGTACTTGTTTTTGTATGCTTTTAATACGGGTATGTTTTGTTTTGTGTCTATGCCGTTTTGTTTGATTTAAACATTTAGTGTTTCTATTTACTTTAAAGTTTTTGTATTTCTGTGGTACTGGTTATATCTAAAACCTCATTTTCCTGGATTTTTTTCCTTTTCTCTTTAATTTCATTTAGATTCTAAAAACTTTTATAAAATTATTTTGTTTTTGTTTTGCGAGTTTCGGTTTTGGTTTGTTTTATTTAAACCTTTTCCGTAATCTTTTTACTTTAAAATTGTTTTTTTATTTCTGTTATACAAATTAACTTCTAAAACCTCATTTTGGGGGGGGGGGATTTTTGGGTCACGGGGGATCGATATTTTGATGAATTGTCAGACCTCTCACAGAAAAAAACCCTATTTTGAATCCCTGTCTAAGGGTGACCCTTGAAAAAGTCTTCAGGCCGGATTCATTTAATTTTTTAATTTTTTTTTCTTCTTTTGATTACGAATTTTAACTTAAACCTTTTTGCTAATTTTGTTCTTTTTATTTGTGTTCTAGTTGTAGCAGCATTAGCGCTCTCTAAATACAATGTTCTTTTTTAAAATTATGGTTTAGATAATTTGTTTAGGTTTTTTTCCATATTGTGTTTCTTTGATATAATAGTTTCATTAACAATAAAGATTTTTTTAATATATTTAATAACATTTATATATAATTTTACATATTTTATTCAACAGTATTTACCATAAAATCACATTTTTTTAAAATGAACATCCCCTAATTCGGCAGTCTTTAAGTATGATTTCAGTCAAGTCCTTGTGAAATTACTTAATTAGCCCCTGACGCCACTTATTCTTGTTACGCCACTGTTTTATCGTAAAGTAGCTGCAACACTGAAGAACCTTTCTCGAAAAACATAATTCTATTATCCCGAATTCGTGAAATAAGTAATTTACTTTCTGTATGTGTGCAATTATCCTTCTTTTGGGATTTTTCTGTTATTTTCAAAAGTATGAAGGTTATTTAAATAAAAAGTTAATTAAGTTAAATGACGATAACAAAACTAACAAATACCAAACCGGACTCTACATTCAATTAAAGTCATTCTAGTAACTCGTATTATTTTTTTAATGATCAACGGACTGACATTTTATCCTAATATACCCTTGGTAACAGTTAGTATATTTATATTATGTTTTAAGTTAATTTTAATGTAACTACATTATTATTAGTTTAATATATACTTTTTAACTTCTTTCGGTTTGTGTTGCCATTTGATATCAACTTTTGTGTGTACTTTTTATTAGGGTTGGAGAAAATTTGATGAGGCGTACATAGTTTCATAAACTATAAATAAACAACAAAATATTAAGAGTTAAATCTAATTGAGATTAATTAATCCACCATAATCGAATAATTTTAAACTTGACATAATCCTAAATATCGCCAAGAAAACTTTTGAATTGATGTAATAAAGTAATTAAAGAAAAATAAGTATTTAATATTCGTTTTATTTAATATATTAGCATCACGAAGATAAAACCATTAAAAAGAATAAGCCATTTATGTAATTGAACGCTGAAACAATTGTCAAGCATTGTCCATGATGCCAATTTACATCGTTAAAGCAATTTGTGAAAGAAAGTTTTTTCAAATTTCGTGTCTTAGCAATTAAATGAGAAAATTAGACTTCAGAGATAATCATCATTTTCGCATTAGTGCATGAGTTGAAGAATTATTATTTATTTTTTTAAATATAAATGACTAGGACGATCTTGGAGCCATTTTTGAATTTTGAATAAAGTTAATAATGAAAGTTAAAATACTTACAGCAATAGCAGACGATAGTTAGTAAGTAATTTGTTCATCATAAAGAAGAACAGACGTCATTTTCTTTTAACTACAATACGATCCGAAATGGATTCAAAGATTAAATGGGCTCTTAATATATATCACATGATCGTAAATTGTTTGAAGCGAAGATATATTTAGTAACATACTTAAATAAACGGTATTTTTTTTTTTTATTTCACGGATAATTGATGTCATCTCTATTCATTCTTAATTTAAATAAATAGAATGTTATTCGTATGTATAAGCATAAAATTTTCAATGTCATTTTTTAAAACTAATTTGATTTTGATATAATCTTAGCCCATAAAAATCTCTATTTATCTATTACATATTAAAAAAAATCATAATGTGATTCTATATCACGAGGCAAACAAGTAAAACGATACAAACTGGAATTAACTTTTTTAATTAGTTTTTATTTTACATTTTTGATAAATTAATATGGAACATATGTCATGATAGTAAAAATTAATTATTATTACATCTAATTTTTGTTTAGTTAAATTTATGATAGTTCATGTGATAATCCAAGGTATATGTTGCATATACAGATTATAATATAAATTACTGCTGATCATAAATTAAAACATTAAAATGTTAATTTAAACATACTTGAAATTCTCAAAAAAATATTTGCAAAATACAGTGATTACCAATTATTTGGAATGTTTTAAAAAGGGAATCAATTATCCGCAAAAAAAGTCTTCACTGTAAATAAGAAAAGGAAAAACAATTAACTTATATCTATATACATACAAGAAGTGATATTTTTTTACCAAATTTGTTAATGTATCCGGTCAGCTCAGAGTTAAAATCTATCCATGTATAATATTTTTGGCCTAAAACTACTTTTGAATAAAGAACTATACAAAATTATTCAATCGTCTAAAATGTGTTTTTATTTAAAATTGAAACATTTGTTGAATGTGACAACTTTTTCAAAAACCCCGATTGCTGATTTTATCTATAAACATATTAATATTTGTTCTATAAGTATTACGAATTTTGTTTATAAATGCTGAAATATATGAAAAGTTTTAATCAAAATATCGAGACAATTAATTAAATCATTAATATTTATTCATAAAAAAGATATAAATAAACTAAATAAATAGTTTTCCTAACCAAATTGCAAATCGTCTGCTTATAATGTTTACCTTTAGCAGACGATAAGCAATAAAAACTAACACCGCTGCAAATTAAAAACTTATCAATATTATTCTCTAATTCAAAATCGTCTGCAATTGATTATTCAGTTATTTATTAAAATCTGAAACATTGAGTAAAACTTAAGGGATAAAAACGAATTTCGTATTATTAAAAATCTTTCCATTTTCTACTCGTTAGGCTTCTAGTTTCTCATCGCATGTTCTTTTGGCACAATCCCTCATACCCAAAAGCCACTTCTGTCATCGGAAATCTATTTCATTTGTTCATGAAAATTCTACTTATTTTATCTTCGTTTGAATTTGAGCAATTGATTTAAACGTGCTTTTAAACATTGTAGAAATTGGTTAAATCTGTTTTCGAATTATTATTTTTAACAATGTTTATTTATAATAGCTAATAATATAATACATAATAATAATTTAATAATTGGATATTTCATTAATTTTTGCATTTTAAAAGCTTGATTGAACTCTTTATTTTTCTTTCTTATCAATGAACAATATTTGGTTAAATTCTAATTTGCATAAATTGTTTAGAAGGTGTATAACATACATATATACATAAAATATACATATACATAGCTTCAATGACTTTTATTTAAAATCATATGTGACGAAAACAAAAACGTAGACGACATAGGTTTTATAGTCTTTAAAATAATATATTATCATCAGGTCTTTATCTATTTATTTATTTTCAAATATGAACTTATTCTTTCATTTTCTAAACTATCCAGGTATTCGATTATTTGGATCAGGCTTTAGAGTTAATCCGAATAATTAACAATCTGAAATCTAGTGGTTTTATTATTTTTCTTTCGTTTTCAAATAAATAAATAAAACTCTCTTGAATCTCACCTAATTAATACTGATTGCTTTAGTTAAAAATTTTATTTTTTTCAAGACAAATATAAATTTTTTTAAAAAAATTAAGCAAAATATTTGCTATTGTTTCATTCAAGTGAAATATATTATGATGTTTATAAAATCAGGATCATACGTTCTCATTTCAAAAGGCAACCGCATGCAAGGAATCCTAAATGTAACTCTGTAATATCCTACAAATAACCTTGATTTGTAGCCGTTTTCATAATCTATAACATTCTGTATACAATTCACGAGTAAGCCACGGACATTGTCAATGCTAAAACCTTACAAAGACACGAGTCTAGTTTAAAGAATAAGGTCAGGATGGGTAGAATCCTAAGCCTTTAAAAGATAAAAGTTCGACAAGAAAAAGATAATGTTGAACATGCGCCGAATTCTAGTTGAATGTCAATGGAAACAATGCGGAATTAACTTCTTGTAATCTAAGAACAATAAAAAAAAAAGAAAAGAAAAAGGAAACATTTAAATGTTATGCTATGTATAAAAATGATTCTACGAACAGCGTATTTAATCTGTTACAATGTTATTAATTCTGTTTAGAAAAAGATTTGCTTATAGAAAAGAAAAAAAAATCGTTTGGTACAATTTTCAGAGATAAGATCATTTCAATTTAACAGAAATTTTTACAAGGAGCATTAGTCAATGTTATCTTTATTTTATTTAATCCCTTAAAGGATTCTTAAAAATTCCAGGTCATAAGATTGGTTTTATTTGAAAGAACTTCAATTCCAAAATCCTGATTCCTTTGATTTTTATATTAAAATTATCATTATCACTTCATTTAAATTATCACTTGTATTTACCAAACATGACCAATAAATTTATCAAAATTATCATAGCTGATCTTGAGAATTAAAGATCTAAAAAGAATTATAATCAAATTTAGATATTATTATAATTCCGTTAAAAAATAATTCATCTGATAAATAAAGTAAACGCTGTGTATTCAATTTCGATATAAAAATTAAATACATTTTTAAAGTTAACTTTGAATTAAAAAATGTATGTCATCGGCCAGGCTTCCAAATTTCTTGAATTGAAAGTGTATCATAAAAATTAATCGCAAATAACACGCTTCATTTTTAGACTATATTCCGAAGAAAAATATCACAAAATATTATTTTACAATGTAGCGCATTCCTTTTTTTTTATTTCTTGTCATAGTCATGATTTTTTTTACGTCACTTGTGATTTTTTTTGTTGCATCCAACTAAATATCAATTTTAGTCAGATTATTTACAAAATCCCCGCTTTATCTAAACCCCTAAAATTTTTTCAGCTAACCTTCTGAAGGGTATATATGTATATTCATTAACACAGTTTCCATAATTTATTAGACAAGTTTCATATATTTTCTCTAAACAAAATTAAATACTTTGTAAAAGTTTTTTCCTTTAAGTAACTATATTATTTCATTTTTTAAAATTTTACTAAATTTTAAGCTAATATTGTATACACTAAAATTTAAAAATACAACAAAACAGGAAATCTGAAAAAAGTCAGTTAAAAGACAACTTTTAAATAAAAAAATGTAAATATAAATTCTTTCAAAAGCATTTAAAATCGTCTGCCTTTTTGATTTAAGTGATTTTTATTTTAGGTGATTTTTTTTGGTGAAATTCATTTTTGAGGTATTTTTAAAATCATTTGCACCGATAAATCCTAATTTTGAAATAATCATCTGATCAAGAGAGCACAAAAAATCGTTGGTTTTAGATATTGGCCGAAATTATTTAAGGAATTTCTCTTTTTCTCCTTCATTTTGAAATATAGTGCTTTTTATTTAATTTATAACCACATAATTTTGAGATTATAAATTAAATTTACATTAGTTTATGTAAAGTACAAGAAAAAAATTATATTTCTAAACATTTCCTAATTTTAAAATAACTTTCTTGCATGCATATGTCTATCCAAATATCCTAACAGTTTAACTTATCCATGAGCACGATTTATCCAAATTTTTATTTAAAATTCGATAATTCCATTTCAAATAAATAGCAATATCATAAAATGGACCATTTAGAATTAGACAATGATGTGCTTTATCATATTTGTATCGGATGGTGCTCTGCGATAGATACAGTTACGGTTAAAGACACAATTACGAAAAATAAAATTACCATAAAATTAACTGCCTATTGAAGGAAATTAAATTTCATAAATTAGCAAGAACGATGAAAGCAAAATAATGATTTCATTTGTTTCAACTGTCAAGATTCGTAAAAGAATGTTTCAATTTAAGATCGAAACGTAGTTAAGGAAACTTCTTTTCTTCGATCTTCACTTTATTTGAAAATAATTACATCACGCAGATCTGACCATTAGGAATAATCCATTACGCTGTTTTTCGTGATTGGGCTTCGAAACGATTATCAAGCAATTACCATGTTCCCAAATTACACGGCATCATTAGAAGTACTTTGTAAAATAATAATAATTTACTTCAAACATCATTTTCGAATTTCGTGTGTTATCCATTAATAGCGAGACATCTTCCGCGAAACATAAATATTGTTAGCTTATTACAAAACGATTCTTCAAATGATTACATTTTTTAAAGAATTCACACACACACACGTATATATATATCGCTGCATCTTTTTTTTAAAAAAAATTCTGAATTTTTCTTTTTGATATAAAACGGAAATACAGCAGAATCACTCATTTTTCAGTACTCATATATCTTTCAGTAACAGAATCTCTCTTATCATGATCCTCTGACATTGGTGATGCAACAACGACACATCACCAATGCCAGAGGATCAAATATACGTTTATAGAACTTCTGTTAATAAATATTTAAGAGTACATTTTGTGAGACAGTGTGCAGGATTTGCAGTCCCCTAAGTCTATTAGTTACGTTTTTCAATCTTTGGGCAGAAGCGGCGATAGCAGGGGGGATAGGGAGGCAATCGCCCCTTGTCGGTAGCCTCTTGCCCCCCCCCCCGTCGGCGAGATATTTAGAGTTTCGTCGGCAAAAATGTTCACCATTTCAGGATGGTTTGTAGAGAGCTGCGCATTATCGAATATGATTATTTAAAAACCTCCTTGAAATTAATATATTGTAAAGAATCGAAATATCCAAGTAATGGTTAAATTGTTTAGACTATACATGGCAAAATATTTGATAGGGTGGTAGATCAATAATATGCCATATTTTCATAGACAATATTTGATAGAGCAACTAAAAACCGATAATAATGGATGTCGAAAACATAAGCAGATTATCAGACATCTGATTCAAATGTCGTTCATTCAGCCTATAATGTGTACTACTTTTGACAATATAACCGACTAAGGTGATAGGCTAATTTATTGACACTTTTTAATCAATCGACTATAAACTCAATGCGACGAATGTCGAAGAAGTCTGCAGATTTCCGACATTTGATTAAATAGTCGTTCATTTAACTTATAATTTGCATTTATTATGGCAATATATCCACGTGAATGAGCTATCGCATCATATCGCATAACAACAATTTTTTTTTACAATTGTACAATGAACAATTTAATAATACTTGATTTTCCTTAATTAAGTGCAAAATTAACTATTTTGAGTTATTTTGAAGCCAAATGAGAGATATTGTGCTTGCCCTCCCGATCGGATGTGTCTTGCCTCCCCTTCGGCAAATTCCTGCCGCTGCTTTAGTCTTTTAGTCGGAATTAAAGAAATAATATCGAAAAAAGAGCAGATTATCTAATTATTTAAAATAACAACTCCCCCCCCCAAAAAAAAGCCACCTCAGGTACAACCATTGGTACGATTTTTACAATTTTTATTTTATATGAAAATTTATGTTCTCTTAGATATACAGTCAATTCTTATATTCCACAATCACAGCCTCAATTTCCAGAGACATTACACAAAACTTTTTTTATTGCACATGTGTGAATGTTTATATGTGGGAAAAACCATGACGATATTCTCCATTCTAACAGCTAGTCATCGTAGATGGCCATATTAAAATTATATACCTATCTCATATAAGAGATTAAAATTCATATACAGCCTGTTTCCAAAATTTAATAAAGTGATTTGATAGCGGCATTGAATTTTTTTGATTTTGCATATTGAGCTTTTTAAAACAGAAAAATATAAAGAGAAAGTACTGTAATCATCAAAAAAATTCGATACATTGTGTAAATCTATGATAATATATTGAAATTTTGTGCAGACTGTTAAAAATGGCGATAAAACAAAAAGATAATTTGAAAAATGCAACTATCTGAAGATCAACCTATCAGGTTGATCTTCTGATATTTTATCTGTTTGCCACGTTCCTGAAAAATGTTGTCCTAACCGTTTTCGTACCCCTTTCAGTAGTGAGAGTGTGATGAGTCATGACACAACACTGAGATAACAAAAAGCTCCGAGCATTCCACGCCAATTACAAGAATGATGTGTGTAAGTGTTGTAAAGGTTGCCGACGTGGACGAAATAATATTGCATGCTTATACCTCTTTGAAGAAAATAAGCTAAAGATCTTTCTTTTTTGTAAATAGAAATTAAAAACATCAGTTACTATAACTTTCATGGCGTTTATTTTAATATTAATAAGATTTCTAACTTTCTTTTTTTATTATTTAGCATATTTTATAATATCAATTTTCCACGAAGTCAACTCACTTTATTGCAATTATAAATACAGCGAAAAAAAATTGAGTAATAATAATAATGTTTCTTACTGTTTCAGAGTTATAAAATTTTAATTTACTTCTAAAACCTTGAAATTAAAAGAAAAAAAACTGCAAATCGTTTACTAATTAGGAAATCTGTTTTAATTTTTAGATTGGCTCTGGGTATGTTAATCCTTTAAAATTAAAACTTTATATTTCATTTTTGCCATTTGAATTTTTGTAATATAAATAACAAAATATTGTTATTATTTTTTATATAGAATCGTATTATTAAGCTCACAATATTCGCTTTTACATTTAATGTATTACACAGCAGTCATCGTTACTAACTCTCTGCATAATAAAGGAAAATGTATGTATGTGATAAAAGTGAATATGATATATCAATGTGCTCTACTATTTTGGAAAATGTAAACGCAATACAGTTGAAACAAACAAAAACCCTAAAAAAATAAACGAACTTAAATATGTCTACTTACACAACCCGGATTCGGCTTCAAAAATAGTTGAGATGAAACGACCTTATTGTGGAACATTCTTCTGAATTAACATTAAAATTGCATCATATGGAATTTAAAAAATAATCGAGTTACGAGGAATATTATAAAAATACAATCCACAACAGACATTTTTTTTCCTGTGCAATTATTTAGAAATAAAACTAAACACATACTATAGTCAATTCGAAGAACAATTTCGTTCCGCTATCGGTATAATTTTAAATAACAGTTATAAAAAAAAAAAAAACGTTAGCTAACAGATATTAATACTTGTTTTCTGGTTGTGATACTAAAAATTGTAAGGAAATAATGTAATTATAAATCGTTTTCATTTTTTCTGTGAAAATTGTTTTGAATAACTGAAAATAATTTTTTATAGTATGCTTACTCATGAGCGAACAATTTAAAAAATACTATTCATTCTTAAATGCTAACTTATTTTAACTGGAATCACAATTGCTGAACAAGGCAAGATGTTTATATTTAACTAGTTTAAGAGATTAAGAATTGAATTTTCCTATTAGGAAGATATCAATTTTAGGAGAAAAGTTAATTTTTATTGAGATTATTTGTAAAGAGTTAATGTGATTTTTTTAAAAAGAATGTATTAAAGAATGTTATGATTAGCCTGTTAACCGGTTGTTTAACTTATTTTCAATTCGTTTTGCATTGAAATATTTCGTCATACCCAGTTAACAGGTTAATATACCATTTTTGAATGATTAATGTATGTTGAAAGTTGGAAAAAAGAAATATACATTCTTTGAAATTCTTTTTAATTTCAAATTCTTTATCTACTTTGCATTGCTATTTTATTATGACACTTGTCAAATCTTTTATAAAAATAAAGAAGAATGCATGTGCATTTGTTTTCTGCAGAATATGTCATTTCTTGGAGATACCACATTTGGCACTGATATACTTTGGAGGATCACAATAAAAGGATTAAAAATTCAGATTGTTTTAAATTTTACTTTAAAACTAGGCTAAATTCTTGTGATTTTCTGAGATAAAACCCCAAAATATTATTAAATAATTTTTTAACATTATTTTTTAAATTGCCTTTTAATCCTTTCTAAGGCCATGGGAAGTATCTTCACCGCCCAATCCTTCCTGGAAGTAATTAATTAATCATATTAATTAATAAATCAAATTAAATTTATTTCATAAGCTAGATGAACCAATTTTCATACACTGGTTTCAATATTTTAACATGCCATGACTAGGAATGAAAAATAAGGCTTTGAAAAAGTTAAACTGTAGAAATTGAAATGTGCAATTTTTTTTTAATTCTTGAATTTTAAAAAAATAACATTTTTTGCATGATTTTCAATAACAAATTCCATAGTCACATTGAAATTCAATCTGTTTTCACAAAATCATCAAATAATTGAATGTGGGATTTCATTCAATTATTCTATTTGGGGATTTCAAAAAATTAACTATTTAGAGGTGAAATCAGATAATGAAATTACATTACAGCAAAAAACAATGAGCTATTTAAAACAGATTACCTAACATTTAAATTGAATCTATAATGAAGATTCATGCAGACAGTAAAAAAAAACAGGTGTAAGGCTAGCTATTAAAGGAATACGGTTTTCATGACTAACACAATTTGATCAGACAAAAAATACTTTGTCAAAATCATAAAATATGTAATTGAAATTGAATGCAATCAATAAATATTCATTTATATTCCATATGATCGCTAAAATTGGTCAGTATGTTAAAAAATATCAAATATTAATGAAACTGATAGCATGAGAAATTTCAATAATTGAATAAAATAATGCAATCACAGTAAAATATTTTTATTCTTATATTTGAATTTGGCAACACAAACTAAAAACACTCTACATCATTTGCACAATAAATAACAATCAGCAAAAGGCCTCTACAAATAAAACACTCATATAATTTATTTAGTTCAATATTTATGTGAAAAAAAATAAAAAGTTAGTAGGACAAACTAAGTAAATGTAACAAATGGTAATAGTTTTAATATAAGATTAAAATCATCCTAAATTTGGGTATTTTGTGCATTGATAAATTAACGCTTAAAAAAAAGTAAAATATCAAGTAAATCTATAAAGGCTATAACCCAAATTTTGAAATCAATAAAATTTTACTGAATTCATACAAATTCAATAAAATTACACTGAATTCAAAACGTATTAATTCCAAATACAGGATAAAAATCTACTTTATTACAATCAAACACATGTCTGGGTAATGTTATGATAAAGTTTTATGATTTGTATTAAAATAATCATATTAAAATATTACAATCAGATCATAATAGATTATATTAACAGATCATAATTTAATAGATCAATACAAATAAATCATTAAATAACTTTAATATGATCTCTCTGTATTTAAAAATTATTACTGTAATTGAACTAAATTTCATTTCAAACCACATATATTGATACTTTGTATAAAGAAATAATACAGATAAAATTAAAGTTATTTAATTTTATTAAACTTGTATACATTTTGCATACAATTGAATCTCTCTTAATTTTAAAAGTGCCACAATTTGATTTGTAACAAATTTATTAATTTACAATTTGTGTTATTCCAACACAATTTTAAATACTTTAAATAATAAAATCAGAATTGAATTATTCTGTTTAGAATTATGGATGTTAGTAGATTTAATATATATTGTATTGCTATTACAAATTATATTTCTTATATTAGAACTTTAAAATTTTTATTAATTCAAACTAACTAATTTACCAGCGTATAGGAAGCATAAATATTCAATTTAAAATAAAACATAATGAAAAAATTTAAATTACAATTCTCCAGTTAATCAAAAAGGAAATCCTTATTTTAATAAAATAATATTTTCATAATGTATATGGCAGATATTTTTAAATTAACAACAGCTTTCAATATAAATGTTTTCTAATGCAATATTATTTTTTTAAAAATCCAATTTTGATATTTTTCTGATTTAGAGAGCTATAAAAGAATTCTAGTATTATATCTACATCAAAGTTAACTGAATTTTTATACAAATATTATAAAGGATTATTTTTACGAACCCTTTCATTAAATTATTATTCAGATGTATTAGATAAACAGAAATCAATTATATCCCTGTGTAATAATACCACACATGCATATAATGGTTTGCATATAACAAAAATTACACATAGTTAGAACAGTAATAATGCACAAAGATTTGCCAGTGCCATCAAAATAATAATAGAAATTTAGTTTTTATATAGATATGAGCAATTTTAGGACATTTTTCAATTTTTGCAATTAACTGTAAGCATTTAATTTCAAACTGTATATATTTTTTTATATAGTGGATATTGACAAACTTTCCCATTTCTTTTTCAGCTAAATACTTGGGGGGGGGGGAACCCAAGTCAAAAATTATTAATTAGAATTTGTTGAATAACCACAGTTAAACTATTTATTAAAAACTTCTGTTCCATTTCAAATTATTTTAAAGATAAAAAGAATTCTTTTATAGTAAAAATAAATAACTGCTGCATCTTGCAATCAGCAAAAAGATCTAAATGGTAAGAATAGAACTAAAAATTACTAGCTTTGTAATCCTAAGCTGTAGGCTCATATTTTAGTCAACTCTGTTGTTTTCAGAGATGTCAAAAATTATTAAAAACTGTTTTGTATAATTATACAATAGAATTTTATATTCTTAGTAATATAAAATTCATAGTACAACCTGCTCAATCTGGTGAGAGCAAGCAGCATGACAAAATTTATTGTGAACAACATCAATTGCAAAACAATGGTGCCAACAAGTAAATGATTCTCGTGATCCAGAGAACGAATAGAATCTTGTTAATGACTTATTGGAGATATGCAATTTTGATTAAAAGACAAAAAACTGTTCAAAATTTCCCACAGCAAAAAGAATATCAACTAATTATTTCATAGAAATTTCACATGAGTAGGTATGATATTAAAAAAGAATGAACAGCCTTTTATTAGCATGGTCATATTACCAAAATCTAAATGCTTAGTGGTTAAAGAACAGATACATATAGGAGTTAACAGTGAGTGAAAAATGATTGCAATACTATTCAATATTTTTTAAACAAATGCATGCTTTAAGAAATTATTTTTCTGTTATTATTAATTTTTCAAAATAAAATTTGATTGTTGGTGAAAAAAGAAAAAGGTTGCAATATAAATATTTTAACATAATAAATTTCTAAAATATAATTTATTTATCTAACTTCTACTTTTTTCCCTTATATTGAAATATTTCAATTATTTTGAATACTAAAAATAATTCAAATAAATTCCTTGCAATTAAGAGTCAGTATTATAAGTTAATCAAAAATATATAATTTTATATATGTGCAAGAAATGGCTGAAATTCACATATTTCTGAATTATTCATGTACAATGTTTTGTTCCATTTAAAATAACTCACTCAGCAAATGACAAATTATCAATAAAAAAATTAAGGTTTTTCTAAAGGTTTTGAGAATTCTTTCTCATAATGAATAGAATAAAAATACAGCTGTTGAAATCTGGAAAGCTGTTGAATTCTGGCATTTCAATGTCAGTTGTCATTGAAATGCCAGAATGATTTTTTCACATATGTCTGAATAATTCAATTGTGTATTGCAAAATGAATATTTTTTTTAATTTAGTTAATATGATAGTTTTTTAGGCAAATTTTCTGGAAACTAATATTTTTTAATTTAAATATTTGTCAAAAATATTTAAAAAAACACATCTAAGATTAGATAATGATTATGATTCAAAATATAACTAAAAATATTAGAAAATAGAAAGTAATAAAGAGGTAGTTTTACAGACAAAATGACTTAATTCATACACAATTTGATGAAGTTTAAAAAAAAATACCCACAGAATTCATATGCTGTACATTTTCTCTCAAATAAATATATTCAGTTCAGTATACAGCTGATATATCAACACAGAATATATCAATATTATTTCTTTTCAACATCAGTGTCACTCATCTACAAGTGGGAAATCTATAAAAATAAATTCACATCAAGAAGTAACAGGAAATGATTCCACAGTATATTTTAGTTGGGTATTTACATAAAATAATAAATAATTGTTCTTTGATATCACTTCAATTGATTGTATAGTATATGAAGCTCATATTTGATTAGTAATAATGAAAAAGTAATTGTAACTTTGAATGTTAAAACAAAAGATATTTAAAGCAATTAATCTTTATATATAATATGACTCAATAATGCCAAAAAAGGTCTTCATTAGAAGACAAATACACAAATAAGTCTATAAATAAAAAATAATGAGCTCGGAAATCACACAGTCAAATTAAATTAAAAACTAAATTATTGCCTATATATAATCTATACAACTCAGATCCAATAATATACATACAACCTAAGAGAAAACGAAAACATGGCTTTACCTTCCTTTCTTTTTTGCTAATTTTGCTAACCTTTTGCGCTTCAAAATCATTTCATACAGAGCTTCTAACCCTTCGTCAAGTCCTTCACCAATTATAGCACAAGCTGGTTGCACATGCCATAAAACATTGGGTCCTAATTCATGTAGTCCTAAAATCTTTTCCACTTCGGCTGGTTCTTTTGCATTCGGTAAATCCTGTTTGTTTGCTAAGACTAGAATGGGAACTCCTGAATTTTCAGGACATCGCACCGTTTTCAAAAGTTCCATACGCGCTTCGTCCATACGTTCTTGGTCAACACTGTCCAAAACAAACACTATGCCGTCTGTACATCTCGTATACGACCTCCACAAAGGCCTTAATTTATCTTGTCCACCAACATCCCAAACTAAAAAACTAGTCCCTTTGGCTTTACCCGTAGTTCCTTTAATTTTTTCGCAATTAAATCCTATAGTCGGTACAGTGTTCATGTACTGGTCGAATTTCAGCCTGTACAAGGCTGTTGTTTTGCCAGCAGAGTCCAACCCGATCATGACTACGTGTAATGGTTGGTTTGGAGGTAAGCTATCAAGGATGGATCCACCTTTTACCATCCCAGCACCCATAGCCTAAACGAAGCAACACTCAAATATCACCAAATGATACCAGCTGTGTGCATGGAACATTTCAGTTTGGTAACTGAACACATCTCACCCCCAAAACGGTGAAAAAGAAAAAAAAAAAAAAAAAACGATAACACTAATGTATCGTTATCGCAGGCGAGGCGATGCTGAGATATTTACACTTCAGAGAAAATAAACATTCGCAAAGAATTCCACGAATGATCCGTAAACAAATCCACAGAAGATAGAAAGTCTGTAAACACAAGGTAGCACGATCTCCAGGATCTAAACTCGTTCCTTGCCGAGGTCTGCGGCAAGTGAGGTCAATCAATAAGTAGAAGATTGCCCACGTTGTAAGTGATAAGGATTGTTCTTATCTAACCAGTGGCGAAATCTGATGAATTACTCTGCATTAAATCCAATTGGTTGATCGCTTAACTTTTCGATTCAGATAGTCAACAAATGCTTACACATCAGCAATGTGAGATAAGTGTATAATTAGGCAACTTGAGTCCAGTGGTTAATGTATTCATGAAAATGTCCAGAGTTGACAGTTCGGGTCTGTAGCCTCTGGTTGCGTAAGTTGTGGGTAAGTAAAGTGATGCCTCCTACCTCTGAAGACCAGTTTGAGATGGGAGCCCGCGGCGTTCGAGTCCAGGTAGAAAAACCACACCGTCACACCCTTTTTTTTCTAAAGTATTATTCACAATCTGCTAGAAGAATGGCAGTCCAGAATCAATTTATAAGCATATCCAATGGCTGTTTTGCTTATACGCGATGTAATGATCAACTTGAAGTTACTGGCGTATGACAATCGGCTCCATTCTTCGTTTCTTGCTACCGATCAACCTTCTCGTTCGGAACGTTCTGTCGGTGTTTTCTTTTGACACAAGCGAGCGGGATCACAGCATGCGTGCATGGGTTGCCGTGTTTACAATGAATAACGCCGAAAGGGACGCTTGGCGAGGAAAATAATCGCCAAATTAGTCAAGCAGCGATTTTAGATTAAGTTATCGTTTGAATATTTTTTTTATTTATCGCAGAAAATATTGAGGAAACAATGCAATATTCGTAAGATATAATAACAATTAAAATAATAAAGAAACTCGTTGTTTATAAAAGTTAAATGCCAATTTTATTTTTATTTAACCAAGTTTTTATTTTTTAACACTATTAAAGAAATTTTTAAAACAATTTAATTTTGTAAAATGAAATTTTTTTTAAAGAAAACCTTAAAATAAAATAAAATAAGTTTATTTTTATGAAATATTAGATTAATCTGAAAAAATATTTCAATTTATTAAATTAAATTAATTTAAATCAAATATTAGTAGAATCTGAAAAAAGAATGCTGTTTATATAATTGAAAAACTATTTATTTCATGTTTTACTTGTATTTGATTTTGATTTTTCCTAACCAATAAATTTAAATATTTCTTCCTCAGATCTTAAAATTTAAATAATTAAAAATTTTATTTGAACTTAAATAAGGATTTGAGGAAATGACTTGATGAAAACATGGTTTGAACAATGATTTGATGATTTGAAACAATGACTTGATGGATAATTTGATTTGAACTTTTGTCAAATATTGATTAAAAATTTGACACAAAAACTTAGTATAATTTTTTTTATTCAGTTAAACTATCAAGAAAACCAGTTCATCAATTCGTATTCAAACTTTGAACACAACAATGGAAAATGTTCTTACTTTTATGCAATCATTAGGTGGCTTTTTTTTTTGTCTCTCAATTTACTTGTTTATGTAACAACTTTAAAGCTTTTTTTTTAAAGTTAACAACAATGAAACTAAAAATCCACCACGGCCACCCATCAAATTGCTATCTAATCAAAATTTACATAACGTTTTACACCCAAACTTCAGTGCTTAATGAACTGTTCTTCATAATACTTTCTTCAGGTTGAAAAGCGTACACTTTCTCAAATAATAAAAGAAATGTTTCATTAAAAACAATATATATTCAAAGATAAAAGGGAATTTCCACATTTTAGTTTTATTAGGTAGATTGCTGTCGGAAGATTATTCATTGCATTAATTCTTATGACAAGACTTCGAGACATTTCTTCAATATTTTATCGTTTACCCCCCTTAATATATAAAACCACTCTTCGTTCAAATGTTATTGCTGTTGTTACTTATGGCACTTGTCATGCCCCTTCCCTATTGATACAGCAGCAGATTTAAGCCGAAAGGAGTGTCTCTTGTTTTTAAAGTAGCGCCAACGAGGGCCAAAAGTACGACTTAGCTACACACTCGCTCCATTTGCTTACACAGTCTCTTTTTACGGGGGGGGGGTACATTCACTCATCTCACGGATAGCTCACAGAAGAACAACCATGCTCAAACCGGGACTCCCAGGACACGAGGAAGACGCGCTTCCTCGGTGTCAGAAAACCGGCTCAAAAGTTATAAATGTGTGTTTGTGTGCTTATAACGCCTTGGTCATATTATCTTGTGTGTTGGATAACTAGAGTAATTAGCCGGGATAGCCTGGTTGGTAGAGTGTTGGATTCGTATTCATTAGGTTGTGAGTTCGAACCTCGACGGCCGAAGATTAGACATTTTAGTATTTCAGATTTATTATAGTATTTACTTCTTAAAAATTACTAACATATTTAATCAGTGAAAACGACAGCCGAAGACTCACCGAGTGTGTGGTGACTGGCGCTCTTTAAATTTGTCGTGGTCACAAAGTCCTCCATGTCGAGAGTGATACCACTGGTGGTACTGGGTCAGAGGTGATCGTTCTCTGTTCCAGATCTAAATTACAATCTGTGGATGAATGAATGAAATCCACCTCGTAAAACGGTTGTGACATGTATGTAGCTAAGTCGTACTCTTGGCCCTACTGAAAAACGAAAGACGCTCAATCGGTTTAAATCGCTGGCAGGCCTGTCAGTAGGCTTGAAAAAAGTGCCATAAGGAACCACAACACTAGAGTAATTTAGAGTTTGGAATGTGCTGTTAGAAATGTAAAAATCTCGAACGAGTTTGTAAATGGGCCATCTTGTTCAGAGTGTGTGAAAATGGAGGGGTGGGGTTAAAATTTTCATTTCCCCATATCTTACTTAATATTTAAGGATGAAAAATAAATCTATTACAGAATTTTATTCAAATTGTTGCCTATTTAAGGCAAAAAGCTTTTGTTTTTAAAGTTTTTCGATATTTATAATATCTTAGAATTTAAGGGCTGAAATGTGATTTCTATATCTTGATTTTGACTGCTACTGACATCAAAAATTTATGTTGCCTTAGTAACTTAGATGTAAAGGAATTCCAGCTTGCCGAACGGATCCCCCCCCCCCTTCTGATTTGGAAATTTGCCATTCTTCTAAAATGTCATGTTTTGACGCAATGACATTGAAAGATAGGCCGGGGGGGAGTATTATTTTATATCACTCCCACTAAATTAATCATTGCTCCAGTGTGCAGAGCCTGACTAAGGCAGGGGTATACGGGGCAGTTGCCCCGGGCCCCCACATAAATGGGACCCCCAAATCAAATATAAATTTTATTTTACGTTTCCTTCTTTAATGAATAACTAGAGTAGTAAAGAAGAAGGGCCCCGCAGAAGTTTTTGCCCGGGCCCCTACTGGATTTAGTCAGGCCCTACCAATGTGCATAGTTTATCTAATATTAGTGTTTAGTACACCATGTCTCCGCTCGTCTTTATGCCACTTTAGGGGTGTGGCGCGTGGAATTATAACTGAAAAACAAAAGCTTTGTTAAAAGGTTCTATTTAAAAAAAAATCTTTTTTTCCCCTCCCAGTAGTAGTAGCCTAGGCGAGGTATGCGATTGGCAATAGAAGAATATCATTCAAAGTTTGCAATAGAAGTCACC
The DNA here is from genome assembly GCA_026289955.1 of Argiope argentata. NCBI lineage: Eukaryota > Metazoa > Arthropoda > Arachnida > Araneae > Araneidae > Argiope > Argiope argentata. Next base: position 294,686 of record JAOUZG010031686.1, on the reverse strand, counting down.
CCTCAAGATTCCAGGAAAAAGGTCGAAGGGTTGACAACAATTCTTTACCTCCCAGGGTGGTCTACAAGGGTCACTTGAAATGGAAGCGGGGGATCGGTAGGTGGTCAAGTTTCCCGATAGAGGATTCTGTGCAACTCTCTTTCGTTAATGGAAAAGAAAGACAGCAGTTCACTAGAAACTCTAGATGTTTTTCTTTTAAGTTTGTAAATGTAATTTACATGTTACGTTGAGTACTCAGAAAATAGTTTGTAAAATGAGATTAAAAAGTCGGAAAACTAAATATAGGTAGAAAACAAAAAAATATTTTGCCCATTAACAAAAGTTTTCAGCTGATCCGTCTTATCAACCATTCTAGAATATCATATAAAATATTTATTCTTTCAAGTTTTTTACATTTATTAAGCCGGCGTTCTGGCAGAGAGGTAGCGAGTCTTCCTCGTGATTTGGGCGTCCCCGGTTAGGGCATAATTGTTTTTCTGTGAGGTATGTGAATGTGCCTCCCTGTAATCAACATTAAATATTAATTATAAAATGTTAAAACAGAATAAACATTCTATTTGACGGTAATGCCGATAATTTAAGCTCGAAGATATGCTTACAAGCATTCTTTCGAAAAAGCAGTCGATTTTCTTTTTTATTTATTTATTCGTGTGTTAAAAAGTTTCAATACAAAAGGAAATGTTAGTTACAGATTCTTTTAAAAGCAATAATTCACTTGTAGATATTTTCATTCCTGCATTTTTCACTTAAAATTTTCTTGACTTTATAGAGGGAAAAATAATAACACAATTTAATCATTTGCATTTTTAATTTTTTTATTTAAAAAATCTGACCTCCCCCCCCCTCTCTTAAGCATCCTGAGATTCAAAAGAATGAATGAAATTAGTGTTCCTGTAACTGTTTTTTCCTCTTGTTTTTTTAAAAACATTTTGATTATTTCATTGTGTCGAAAGTTCAAAAGAAAATTAATCAATATATATATATATATGTTTTACTAATTTTTTTTAAATAATAGCATTGTTTTGATTTATTTACTAATTGGACATAATCAATTTAAATTTATAAACACGACAAAAAATGTTAAAAAGAGAGAATTTATTATGCAAAATGACGTATTTAGGCATTTTAAACTCGAAAAGAATATTAAAAGTATTCTAAAAATAAAGATGATAAAATAAAAAAAAGGAAAACGTATTAAAACATTTTGAAAGATAACGAAATTATATGGATAAATCAAATATATATAAAAAAAATAATTGCTTTCAATAATTTTTTCCTTTACCAGGCGAATTAAAGGAAAAAAAAAAAAAACTTTTGAAATGCAGAAAATAAACAGCAGTTGAAAAAATATTGAATTTTAATCAACTTTTGATATTTTTGCTTCATTTTTGAACTATTTTTTTAAAAAAAATGAAACTTAAAATATTGCATACGATTCACGACATCCCATTTAGATTGAAAGCAAAACTTCAAATCTTGGCGCTAAATCCCCAAATATAGCAACCTAACCAAAGCTACCTCTCACCTACCGATGAAGTGGAATAGTCCGAACTGCTTCAGATCTCAGGTTGCGCCGGCAATTACCGTAAGAAGTTTTAGCTGCGGGGCGCGTGAATTGTTCTGTTTTCGTTATTTATTTTATTCATTATTTTTATTCTTTTTCGCGTTCTTTTGAATCTCCCCATCCCTTAGAGCCAAAGCAATCTAATTACTTCCAAATTCCGTTATATTTAGCCGTTACGGTTATGTTTTTTGAAGAGCCTTGCTAAACAAAAGCTCGAAGACTCATCTTTTTTCTGTTTTTGATGAACTTGACTGATAACGCTGAAAAGAGCCAACTTTGGTCCAGCTGATGACTAGCAAAATAACTTTTTTTTTCATCCTTCTTAGCAGCTTTTTGTTTATTTTATTTTATTTCTTCGCCTTTGGAATTTCCCGTTGAAAGAGAATAAGTTATAGGGTTTCTGTGCAATTAATTTCGTCAATCAAGATAAGAGGTGTTTCCTGACGTTAAAATCCAAATAAATGTCTATGGATAAGATAACTTTATTTTTGAAAGAATGTGTTTTTCAACAAAGATAAGGGCTAAGTTTAAAATTACAATCATTTCTAAGTAAACATTGGACATTTTCACTTTTCCTAAAAGTTTTACCGTCAAAAATTAGTGAAACTATATACTTTGGGATGATTTCATTGATTAATTAAATTGTGATCAATTCCTCTTTCGTTATTAGATGTATTGGAAGAAATAATGACTAAAATAAGCTAAATTAATATACAGAAATTTACAGATATAATTTCTTAATGGTGATAAAGAAGAATACCAGTAGGTAGAATATGAATAATAATAAATGTGTACTAGAAAGCTTGAAAAAATAAACTAATTTTGTAACGGTTACATTACTACTACCTTCTCTTTTTAATACAACAGATGACGTTACCTTACTAAAATCAAAGTATATTTCCCATGATCTTTCTTGGAGGTCATTATTTATAACATTTTTTTTTAATTCCTCGATATTCACCATACATGTATAAACAGTACCTAAACATATTTAAATGATGGAAATCGGTATCTAAGGATAATTTGAAGAAATATATAAATAAAATTGAAGAAAAATTCAATAAAATGAATTAAAACAAGTAAAATAAAAAAAATTAAGGTCAATTCCTACTTAGGTAAAAAAAAAAGTAAAATTTCATTTTAGTTACTTTTTATTGAACATTTACAATTAATATAAATAATTTATCAAAAAATTATGTCTGGCCAAAACAAAATTAAGTCCATATCCGTTAAAAATGAATCAGAACACACTGCGCATGCGTGAAGGCTCAATGCCGATTGGGGCAACGCAATTGTGTGAATTTTCTGCGCCAGTAGGGGTAACGCAATACAGATGAGAAATTTTTAATTTCATTTACTCTGTTTTATTATAATTCAAAAGTACCTCAAATTGAATTCGAAAAATCGATTGATTAACGATGCTTGGTTTTAAATGCTTTAAACACTAAGAAAATAAAAGAATCGTTTAAACTAATCGATCGAAAAAAAGTGTTAAGCCCAATCTCGTAAGCGTGGGAAAAAATAAACTGAAGTCTTACTCATTTGGCCATAGGGAAATGAAGATATTTGTGGGAAAATTTTAATTAATTAATAAAAAAATTACCAAGTTAATGAATTAATATTTGAAAAAGGAGAAGTGTGAAATAATGGTAGGAATTGACAATGTGAACTCCTGAATTTTATAGATATTTGCTCAACCTTATTTGGAAAAATCGATATATGAAATTATGTTTTTATATGAAAGCACTTATCGGAGGGAATTATTATTTTCACTTATAAATGGATATCAATCTCCCATTGGTTGCACTATGATTGACGTACACCCCCAATAAATATCGAATGTAATCAGAATGCCATATAATCATGATACGTTAAATCACAGCAGATAAGATATCCTTCAAAGATCGAAAAATGTACGCACAAGACACAGATGACAAACATCAAGATAAAATGTGCTTTATGTTGTTTTGCAATGAAGATGATAAAATGTGCTTTACGTTGTTTTGCAATCAAACAGATAAAATGTGCTTTATGGTGTTTTGCAATCAAAAAGATAAAATGTGCTTTATGTTGTTCTGCAATCAAGATGAAACGTGCTTTATGTTGTTTTGCAATCAAGAAGATAAAATGTACTTTATGTTGTTTTGCAATCAAAAAGATAAAATGCGCTTTATGTTATTTTGCAATCTCTGCTGCATGAAAAATGATTGCAAAATCAGTTTGCCTATCTAGCAGTTCAAATATAAATTAACAGGATAATTATAAAGCAAAAAGAGGTAGACAAATAATTTTTGTTATTCACTTCTACCAAATGTTTAAATTTTTTTGCCACTTTTTAAACTGAATCTGTCAAAAGATTGACAGTCTCTCGGTCTATATTTTCGTATGTTTGTACACGCAATAACTTAAATGAATTTGGTTCGAGAACTTGTGTTTGCGGCTGTAGCATTTCGTTTTAAATCGTCGAAAAAAAAGCATCTAAAATGTATACAATGTTTTCTTTTTTATACTTCAAAGTGATCAGCACCTCGCACCCAGGTAACACATCCCGTTGATAATATTGTACAATATTGTGCGATATTATATGATATAAAACAATATTTTACAATATTAAACAATATTGAGAATATTGATCAATATTGCGCAATATTTGTGAGCTACTAGAGTAATTGGGGATGAGATGCTTCCTCTATGGTGGTTGGATTTCGCCATCCTGGAGGGTACACTAATCAGGAGGAATCAGGCTCCTCTCATCGATGACGAATTGTACTTCCTACGAGAAGAGTTGTGCCGTGGCCGGTGGTGGCCCTTAAGACTCAATTACCGTTCTCGCCAGAGTTGCTGTTGTAGCGATCCGGTCATTCAGCTTTATGGTTCATTCCATGTGATTACGGGCCTGTCGGAGAGTCTGATAGGACTTTATAGTTCGAAGTACGAAACGCTCATATGCAGGGCTCGACTTAGCCTAACTGGGGCCCTGGGCAAAAACTTCTTTGGGGGCCCCTCTGTGCTTTACTACTTTATTATTGAAAACGAAATTGTAAAATAAACTATTCTATTTAATTTGGGGGGCCCGTATGAAGTGGGGGTCCGGGATACCTGCCTTGTATGTCCCTATCCTAATCAGGCTCTGCTCATTTGTAAAACTGCTAATATTTGAAAAATCCTTCTCACTGATTCAAATTGTATTTAAATAAATAAATAAATAATACATACCCATTTTCTAATATTGTGATTTCTATAGGAAGGGGTATGACAATTTTATTTCGGAATACGCTTAGAATATTTCCATGATACTACTCTCTCTGATTACCTTTTACCGTGAAATGATTTGAAATTTTGGTGACAGATAACATAGTATCGACAAAGAATCTCGCTATAATTAAGGCTATTTAAGATAAGAATTGTTGCTTTGAGGAGCGGAAACATTTGAAATTCTACTGAATTCTTCAAGTATCTAGAGAACGAATAAAAACTTGATAAATCATTTTGATAACATATTCGATATTTTTTATATTTCCTTATTACTTCCTGATTAAGCAATTTATATCTTAGATCACGAATTCACATATGTTTTCATTCAAAAAAAATATTGGGAAGAAAATTCCTGGGCAATTTAAATACCATCACGTTGGCACCATAACCGCTAGTTTGGCGTCGTATCACCGGCGGGTATATCGCCAAATCGTATCCTTTTCATGCCTAAATGAACAAGAGTATGAAAGTAAAATTCAAGATGGAACGGAGAGGACAAAACACTCTCTATTAGAAGGATTTCCTGGTAAATAATGAGACATTTCAGCTTTTTCTTGAAATATGCTACATATTCGGATAAGCGTGAAGGCTTTTAGTCTTCTGTCCGCCCGTTTGGAAGAAGATAAATATTGGAATTATAACGTCAGAACAGTTGAGTCTCCGAAGTCTGTGGAATAATGACTCAAAAGCATTGTGGATTCCAGTTCTTGGCGGCATTTTCCGCCTTTCAATTTTAAAGGTGAAATTTTGAAGTGTTTTGAAAAATAACTGCTGGAAAAGAATGAAGTAGTTTATTCCTGAAAATAGGAAACTGTCTTCAATGGTCAAAATTGATTAATAAAAATATTAATACAATTTAATTATATATACATATAAACTTTGTACAACTTGTGATGCCGGCTTTCTGGCACAGAGGTAGCGCGTCTTCCTCGTGTTCTGAATGTCCCGGTTCGGACATGGTTGTTCTGTGTTCTATCTGTGAGATGTGCGAATGTGCCCACCTGCAAAAAGGGGATGTGCAAACAGTTGTGGTGAGCGTATAGCTAAGTTGTACTCTTGGCCCTAGTTGGCGCTACTTAAAAACAAACAAACAAAAACAAAGAGTCGCTCTTTTCGGCTTAAATCTGCTGCTGCATCAGCAGGGGGCTTGTCCACGGCAAGTGTCATAAGTAACAGCAACACAACTTGTGATGGATCTTATTTTCGTTAGTTATTGAGATTATTATTTTTGATAAATTTCAGTTTAAAATAATTAGCAATTTTATTGCATTCTTCATAAAAGTAATACCGATTGGTATTACTTCGGCTTCGAAGTATGGTTTCTCAATATAATGGTCAGGGTAGCATGAATGATTCGATTCGAGTCATGCTTTTTGTTACATTTTTTTCTCTTGTATTGCTGGCGTTCTGGCAGAAGAAGTATTGCGACTTACTCGTGAGATGGGCGTCCCGGGTTCGAGTCCAGGTTCGGTTAGAATGTCAAGAAAATTTGCAGAATTCGATTCCTTAGGACAAAAGGTGTACCCAAAATTTAATTTTCATAATTTTTAAAAATATTACAAACCGAAAAATTAAAATGCTGTTATTAACTGTATTTATATCCTTTAAAAAATAAAGCTAAAATTTGAATTCAATGATGCATATATGGAATTTTTCTTGAATAATTCTTTGAGATGTTATAAAATACGAAAATTATTCTATAGTGCAGAAAAGACTTCAATGACGAACGGCTCTGCTTTCACTTCTCATACTTTTTTTTAAAAGTCAAGCATCATTAAATTATTGAAATTTAGTGGCACGAATAGAAAGAAAGGGATGAGTAGTACAATGAACAGAAGATCTTAAGGTCTACGTAATAGTTTCAGTAAATTATGTGGCAATCAAAATTTAGAGTTTAAAAATATTTTGCTGAAAAACCTGTTACATAACATATTAATTGAACATTTTAGCGAGCATTAGTACTGGCGGAACGACTGGTCGCCAAAGGCGGCAGTATATTTATTTGTCCATGACATTATGACGAGATCTGAATACCGAATAGGAAGGCAGAACGCAAAAAATAAAGATTGTGAGAAAATATTCTAAGCTTCCATATTTTTTATAAATAAATTTTCTTATTCAGTTTTTGGATTCCATGAAAAAAATAAACAGACACTGCAACAGAAAAGTTAATACGAAACCAGTGATCGAAGATTATTATTAAATCAGAGCTAATTGTAAGTTTTTACACACGCACGCACGCACGCACGCACGCACGCACGCACGCACGCACACACACACACACACACACACACACACACACACACACACACACAC
>JAOUZG010031686.1:235237-259309 GCA_026289955.1 Argiope argentata | reverse complement strand
GTGTGTGTGTGTGTGTGTGTGTGTGTGTGTGTGTGTGTGTGTGTGTGAACTTTTATTCATTAATTAAAAACTAATTTTCTCGCCTTTATAATAGCTCCTTATAGTCGTTGTAGTTATAAGTCGGGATAGCCTGGTTGAAGGGGCGTTGGATTCACATTCCTTATACTGAGAGTTCAAACCTGGTCGCAAAGTTTTCCATGACGAGAGTTATACCACATACTGAGTCGTAGGGTCCATACCCTCAGAAGCTACTGCACTCCCTCCTCCCTTTGTGAAGCGAACACGAGAACAGCAGTCGTAATTATTTAATAAACTGTAATTAACATAAAATCTTTCCTAACTTCCTAAATTTTTCCTAATATCTAAAGTAGGGGTTGATTTTTAAAAAATTGTTTTTTATATTACTTGTTTTTATTTAAGCTACAAATTTTGATATTCATATTTGCTACAATTTCACTATTATAAAAGATTTAGGATGTTCAGTACATTGTATTATATATTTAAAATTAATATAACACATTTAATTATTAATATAGTACATTAGACTAATTAGTTTAGTTTTTAATAATAGTACTTTCTACCAGCTAATTATGCTGGCGTAGGGGTAGAGCATCTTCGCCTTGATCTGGGCGTCCCAGGTCCCGTCCGATCCTGGTTCGAATCCCGGTTTGGTCATTATTCCACCTGTAAGGTGTGTCACTGTGCCTCCCTGTAAAATTCGTATTTTTGACCCTGGTTGGCGCTACTACAAAACAAGAGATGCTGATTAGGCTTAAATCGCTTATTACCTCAGCGTACTTGTCCATGGCAAGTGTCATAAGAAACAACGCATAATGCAGATTTCAATTAAATATATTAATTTTTTTTTGCAATTTTCGATACACTAAGGCTTCTCAAATAACGAAAATAAATGTATTCCAGTTCTCACATCAATTGCTACATGATGATTGCAGCGGAAATAGGCATTTAATCAATTATGAGATACGTATTTTTTTAAGTTGTTGTCGTAAAGATTTGTGAAATACTGATCATTTGTAAATTTTGCATACTCAGGCATATCATTTTATTTCAATAAGTTTTTTTTTCGACCTTTTTTTATTGTAAACAATTAAGAAAAAGTTCATTAACATTTTTATAACAATACCAAGCAAATTGGATGCATTTTATATCATGGTATTGATGGAAAAAATGCCTTTTTTTCCTTTTTATTTTTATTTCTATACTATTTTTCGGAAGCTGGCGACTTTTTTAAAAATTGCCATGGGAGTAAGATTTTTTTTTAAGTTCCGAGACTTGTGTTTTGTGAATTGAAATTTTGATGATGATCAGTAGCTTCTGAGGATATGGACCCTTGAGCAGCCGAGGGCAGAAGTCTGACTTCTAACTCATATGAGAATGAAACACACACATTCGCTTGCACAGCCTCTTTTTACAGTGGAGCACATTCACATATCTCACAGAACCCTAACCGGGACTCGAACCCGGGAAGTTCTGATTATTAGGAAGACACGCTCCCTCTGTGCCAGGAGCTGGAATTGTATTTGAAATGATTACTGTTTATTTATCCCTTAATTTTAGCTTCTTTTAAAAAATATAAGCATTACAATTTTTATTCCTTGGTTTCTTTGAGTCATTTTGCCAAAATATTTAGATTACTATTATTACTATTACTGTTTTGGTAGAACTTTACTGTACGGTCACCCTTGGCGACTTTTTCAAAATCGCGCCAAAAGTCGCCATTTTGGCGATTTCGAAGCGAGAATCAAAACAGAGCACAGAAAATGGCTGAAAAGTTGCGGAGAGGAATAACGAACTTCTGGATTGTAACAAAATAAAAGTGCAAAGCTTTTATGGGTTATGTTAGGAAATAAGAAATGTAAGGCATATTAGCATCCAAAAATTAGAACAAATTATTGCAAAAAAATACAAAAAGAAGCGGACTTTCGAATGTAAATTTAACTATATAAATGAAAGAACAAAAAGCAGAAATTCAGCAAGGAATAACGAACTTACATTTCGGACATTCATACCTATTTGCAATCAACCCCGCTTTCATACAAAAATCAAATGTCTCTTTCCTTTCATCCAATCCATACAAATACCTTAAATTCACATGCTCATCATACCACATAACATCATTCTCTCCAAACATTCTTGCACTTACCTCAGACATTCCCCATGCAGCCATCACAATAAAATTAAAAGAACGTGGGAGCTAAGACTAAAGCGACTTCACAATATATCACCACGTGGGAGCAAAGACAAAAGCAACCTCACCATATATCACCCCAGTTCGAAATGGGGAAATTCCAGTTTTCGGCAGATTGCAAAAAAAAAAAAAAAAAAAAAAAAAAAAAAAAAAAAAAAAAAAAAAAATTAATTATCGGCAAGGTTGCCAAAAAAAATTAATCATCGGCAAGGTTGCCACAAAAAACTATTTATCGCCAACTTTTGAAAAAGTCGCCAAGGGTGACCGTACAGTAAAGTTGAGCCTCACAAATATGTCTGACCATAATTAGCTTTTGCATTTTTATTCTCAGAAATGCGAAAAAAATAAGTTAGTTTACACTCATTTTTTTTTTACTTGAGATTGTTTCTTTCGTTTCAAATATCATCGTCCTCTGTCTAAACTTTTTTGCTATGTCAGCTTTAGCTCCAAGTTGGAATAGAAATCATTGAACAGAAGCAAAGAGAAACGTCTGTTTCACAAGCATTTAATACTTTTTCGTAAACGTTATCCTCTCTGTCTGTAATTTTTATTGCAGTAAGAATCGATTAAACAACTCTTTTTTTCTCCGTATTTAACGAATACTAGTTTATATGGACAAAATCTATGGAAAAAGTATGGTTTTTATTGCCATAGGTATAAAAAATGTTCTTTTACGAAATTTCATTCGATATATAGAAATTATTTGTTACAAAGAAATTCATACCAACTGAGCCACACTTGAGACAGGCATCTTGATATAAGACATGAAACATTTTGAATGTTGTGCATGAATATTTAGATACCTAAAATGTTTGATTAATATGATGGACAGAAAGACATTCTAGATCCCCGACCTGAGGCTGATTAAGGCAGGGGCATATGAAGTAGTTTACTGGGCCCCCACATCAGAGGGGGCCCCAAATTGAATAGAAAGTTTATTTTACACTTCCTTCTTTAATGAACGCTCTTTATTACAAAAGTTGTGAAGCAGAAGAGGGCCTCAAAAGAGTTTTTGCCCTGGGTCCCAATTCAGCTAAGTCGGGCCCAATTTTCCGACTGCTTTAATATTTCCTTGATTGTTTGTCCATGTCTGTAACTAAAAAACAGGAACTAAATTCTGTACGAGAAATAAATACATTGAAGAAAAAAATTAAGAATATTAAATAATGCTATCACCTAATTTTGAAGAATTTATTCCAGTTTTATGTGTTAAAAAATAGTTCAAATATGTTTATTAAAATGTCTATATACGAAATAATAAAAAAAAGGGCAAAATCTAGAGCAGATTAACTTAAATGTAATAAGATAAAAGATCCAAGATGAGAGATTAACTCAAATGTAATAAGATAAGATCAAATGTAATAGATAGATGAAATTAAACTTATGGTCTAATTACAAGTGATCTGAAAAATGGTGAAAAACAAATCCGTAAAAATATATGATTATTTACTTTTTTTAGTACGTAGAATTAATTAGCAGTTTTTATTTTTTTATTTGTGCCTGCTAGTGTGTTATATCTCTCACAGAGGGCAGCACTTGTCATCATTAAAACTGTCAACTGCGTATTCCTATGCATCTTGAAGCGCAGAATATTGTTGAGAAGCATCACTTGAACATTTGATTTGATATTTGGCAGTGGTTTCGAGTCGAGAAAACACTTCGCGACTTATTCTCAAAGAAAGACCAAGAACCATACTGTTGTTATTCATATAATCGAGCTTTTAAACAAATGGTTTAGAACTTCTTCAATTATTTTTTCTCATTAATCGAATCTTTTTTAATTGTAAGCAATCATTTGAAAAAAAATCTTAATTTTATGAATCTTCAAAAAACAATGTTTTTTAATTCTTCAATGTTTATATTTCATTAAAACCGCCTAGACATAACCACCTGCCGTTTTACAAATAACATAAAAAAAATATATATTTTTAAAAAAAATCAATTTCTTCTTAGGTTAACGAAGAAAATTTTTATTTTAGTTACTATTTTTTAAATAATTACAATTAGTATAAATATGTATAGAAATATGACAGAATCACAATATTAAGCGGCGAAATAGAAAGTGAATTTTCTGACAATCTTCCTTTCTATACATGGACTTCGAACACGCAGCCCAAGCGATGGGAATTCAACGTCCTACCTACCAGACTATCCCGATCTAACGATTACAATTACTGTAAATAATTGATCAAAAATTATACTAATATTGATTTCCAATGTCAATGGAGGATTTAAAGCAATTGTGGTAACGCAAAATACATGATTTTTCCACATAACCTGGGGAATTCAATACAGATTAGACATTTCTAATTTTCTTTATTCTGTATTATTTTATTTCCAAAGTACTTCAAAATGAATCAGAAAAATAAATTAATTTGCAATGTTTAATTTTAAATGCACCAAGCATTATGAAAATAAACGGAATCGTTTGAAATAATCGGCCGAGAACATGTTAAGTTTAACCTCATTAGTATTGGGAAAAAACATTAGTATTGGGACGGGGAAATGAAGAATTTTAGCGAGAAAGTTTTTAAATTATAAATAAAAAATTAATGAATTATTGTTTGAAAAAACTGCATTAACATCAAATGTCATTCACTAGAAGTTCTAAAAAATTGACTTGCACTTGAGTGGATGAATAAAAAGTCTTTTATGTTATTTTTTATTACATAGTTATTAATATAAACGTTTTTTAGTAGATTATGTAGTAAAAAATAATTTTATTTAAATTTTTTTAATTTATTTTATTGTATCTTGATTTTTTAGGATAAATAATTCCCATCGCTTTAATAAAGAATTCAGAAATAGGGGGTGGAGAGATCAAATGAAAGTTATAATTAAAATTTTGCACATTTTGGTTTACCTAATCAAAATACAACTAATAGAGAATTTGAAAAAAAAAATTGGAGGAGGGGGGTGTATGATATTTAAAGAAACGAATTATAATTTAAAAGCAATGAAATAGCTAAATTAACAGACATTTTTCTTGTCCACAAATAAGATCCTATTTTAGAAATTATTTATATTGAGTTCATATAATCTCGATTAGTTAGAAAAAAATCTTTGATAAAAAAATTTTAAAAAAAATTGGTACAGGAAGTTAAAAATTTTTACATTTCTGTTCTCTCGATAAGAATATACCTAATAATGAGTTTAGAGGTTGCAGGGGATATTTTAAGAAGTGCATAGTACAATTTTGTTCACAAATTATTCTATGGAATTACATTTATAAATAAATGTTACAAAGCTATGTAATTATTTTTAAATAAATCATTTTTTTTAGTACACTAATACGATTATTTTCGAAAACTATTTATATTGAGTTCAATGAACTTTGTAACACATCAGGAAAAAAAATTATTTGATGAAAAAAAATATCGAATGAAACTTAATGTTTCCATTTAAACGGAAACTTTTTTTTATTCCATCTTAGATTACAAACACGATAACTTTAGAGCGCCAAGGAAGTTTCGATGCGTTGATTCTTTTCAGCATAACGGGGGGTAATCGAGTTTAATCTATATCTGGAAAGCTCCCAGTTATAGAAGTATAGTTACAATATTCTACTTTCCTTTATCTGGGCCACAAAATGGGTGTGGCGGTCACAGCGAACGGTTTAACACTTGCCATGTTTCGAACGAGATCATCGTCTTCAGTAAAACTGCTTTTTTAAGCCGCCGACGATTATTTTTGTGACTCATAAACCGCTCCACGAGTGGGCGAATCTTTTGTAGGTACTTACCGTCTGCTATAACATGTTTTGATGAATAACTGGGGGGCAAAACTGGACTCGATTCCATATATGACTAATCGGCAGATGGAGTTTTAGCTTTCGGAAAATAAATCAAATATAAATAAAAATGCCAGGTGGGTTGTATTTTTGGACTGTTATAATTAAGTAGTAAATCATCCGTTAAGAATAAATTAGGATTTATTTTTGGCAGTTATATATATGAGAGCAGCCACATGCTAATTTAAGGATGTGTGAAAGCTATCCTAAAGAACAAGAGAAAGAAAAAAGAATCAAAAAAATTTTTTATTCCAAAAAAATTTTTAAGCAACTCCAATTTTGGATAGTAGAAAAGCTAAACTGTTTTACTTAAATAGCTCATAAGTATATTCCTCCGTTCATTTTCTTAAATGTTCATAAGATATAACACATTTTATGATTAGCTTTATGTTATAGAAAACACAAGTGAATATATATTTTAAACTTCTTTATGTTGGGTTCAAAATTTGATATACATATATAATGCTGATGCTAAGACAGAATATCTATATATATTTATTTATAAAATCAATATTCCCTTATTGATATATGAACTCATACATCAGTTATGCATTTTACAAGGAACTCATGTACAGCGAGGTGTAGCCGAAATTTTAACAGTAAATTTATTACAAACTAGCCGCCCTTGGCGACCAGTCGGTTCGCCAGTATTAATGCTCGCTAAAATTTTCATATATTTTATTTAGCTGTGTCTCATAACAGGTTTTTCATCAAAATATTTTTAAACCAAACAAATTTTGATAATCATATAATTCATTTAGAGTATTATTTAGTATTATTTTCTTCAGATGTTCTGTTCATTGTGCTATTCATCTTTCTCTTTCTATCCGAGCAATGATTGTCCCGGAATTGATATTTTACTTAAATGGTGGAGGGAAAGGTCTAACATTCTACGTTTTCATAGAATAATGAGATTCAAATTTTCATAAATGTAAACACACTAAACAATAAAGACAATTGGTTTTTAAGAGATGCGAAAGTATAAAAAAAGCTCGGAAAATGCCGCACACAGAGGAAATAATATTGATACACACACATCCTTCTTTTCTTTTCTTTTTTTCCTATCCTTTTTTTCTTCACTAATTTTGTTTCTACAAACCCTATTTTCACTTTGTTATTCTTTTTTTTTTCTTCCGTGCCGAAATTTTATTTTGAGCAGGCATAGATTAAATATTCATACAGACTAATAATAAAAGCAGCTATTTTGTTTCTTTTTTAAACATCCCGTTATCTATGAATGAAAACCAACTGACTTCGCGCATTTCTTTCTAAACAAATCATAATTTATTACTTCCTGCTATCTCACTCAGTTGGCGTGGGGGAAGGAAATGCAGATTTTTGGCGGGAAAGTGAGAAAAGTGTCGTTTTAACTATTTTCCTCTCAGTTTTTTAATTTTTTCTCTCCATAAGAACCATCCTCGTGTCTTAACGAAACTATTAAACAAAAAATTAGCCGAATCGGGCGAGCCGTTCTCCAGTTTTGCGCTTAGCAACGCATTTCGAGCTCCATTTTTATCATAATAGATATAGCGCTATTAAAGCAAATTCTTTTTAAATATTAAAATAGTATTAAAAACAATAATCGAATTAAAAAATTTTTATAAATGTAACGAAAATCGTTATTATTGCTTATCTTGAATAATAATTATACTTTCTTTATTTTGTATAACTTTTATGAATGTAAAAAAGCATTAAAGTAAAAAAACAATTTAAATGATTGCCTGAGATTAATGTGGAGTATTATGATTCAAATTAAGTTCATTGAATATTTTTCATTGGTATACTAGCTTTTACCCGCAACTTCATACGCATGGAAAAGCACACAACTATCCTAAAAACAATTTATTTACAGTGTGTACATAAATAAAGCAAAACAGCAAATCGATCGTATTTCTTTAAAATCAAGTCAAGTCTATTTTATTTATCGATCGAGATTAAGATAACTACAACAGTATTAAACATAATTTTAAAATTTTCAATTAAATTGAAAATACATTTGTCAAGAATTTCAGCACACTGCAGATGCGTGAATTTTTAACGCCAATTAGGGCAATGCAAAGTCCGTGAATTTTCTATACCAGTTAGAGAGACGCAATGCAGACTAGAAATTTTTAATATCGTTTATTCTGTTTTATTCTAATTCAAAATGAATTTTCAAATATTTCAAAATGAATCCGGAAAATCAATTCATTAACGATGCTTAATTTTAAGTGCCTCAAACACCGAGAAAATAAGCTGAATCGTTTGAAATAATCGTTTGAATAATATGTTAAGCCTAGCCTCATTAGCATGTGTGTGGGGTTGGGGGCTGAAGTCTAACTCGTTTGTCGGTGGGGAAATGAAGATTTTTGGCGGGAAAGTAAGAAAAGTATCGTTTTTACTATATTTTTTTTCGCTTTTTTCCGTTTCTCTCTCTCTCTCTCTCTCTATGAGAACTTTCCTCATGTCATGACGAGAATATTAAAAAAAAAAAGTAGTTCGAATTGATCGAGTTTTGCGCTTAGCAAACACATTTGGTGATCCATTTTTATTTATAACAATTGATTAAAAAATAAAAGAATTTTTTTAATAAGAGCCCATTGAATTTTTCAAAAAAGGGGGAGTAATTTTTTTACATTCTTCTTCGACATTGCATAAATTAACGAGATATTAATATTCTGTTAATTCGTAATTCTTTATTGAATTATTATGAGCTAATGATATCACCATGCATATAAATTCCTATACTGTTTTAAAATTATCTCTGTTCTTCGAAAACTCTAATCTTCAGGAATGAAACGATTAGCGAAGCATTGCAACGTTTGGAAAAGAAATGTATTACTATCATACTTTTTACTAATCAATAGGAATTTTGATGAAATGACGTATAAATGCAATGAACATATACAGGTTTGTATACCTGTATGTTTTTAATTGGCTATGCTGTATACTATTTGACAAGTCCTATAAAATAATTTTAATGTGTTTCTTTAAAGTTAATTATTGGGAAAGTTTATCATTAAAAATTTGATTTTATTTGTGAGTAAAAAACTTATGGATTATCAATCATGTATAATTTTTACAAAAAAAATGTATTAAAATTATTTTATAGGACTGGTCAAAATTTCGAATTTTCGTTTTCACAACTTACAAATACACATTAGAACTACTGTATACCTTTAAAGCTTCCGCATGATTATAATACATTAGACTTTAAATAGAATGATTTAAATCAGCTCTAAATAAAATTATATGTAGTGTAAAATGTTGTGTAATATTACGGATATTTTTAATTGTCTGTGTTATATACTACTTGACAAATCCTATAAAATAATTTTATTGTGTTTTTTGAAGAATTATTGTGAAAGGTTATCACACAAAAAAAGATTTTATTTGTGAGTAAAAATGGATTATCAATCATGAATAATTTTTCAAAAATTTCATTATTTGTTGCTCTTGTGTTACGCTTTACAACGGAAGGAGGGGTACAGTAGCTTCTGAGGGTACGGACCCCTGAGCACCCGAGGGCAGAAGTCTGACTTCTAGCTCACATACGTCACAAACCCTTTACTACGGGGCGGACTTCATTCATGCATTTTATTCGTTCATTCCCAGATCGTAATTTATATCTGGAACAGAGAAATATCACCTCCGGTCCTAGTACCATCAGTAGTATTACTCTTGACACGGAGGAGTTAGTGACCACGATAAATGTAACTTGCACCAGCCACCACGCGCACGAAGTCTTCGGTTGGTAGGTTCAAACACGAAATGGATAGGGATGCGAATTCAACGCCCTACCAACCAAGCTATTCTGGCAGTTCATTATTTAATTGTTGTTTTTTCCATGGTATGAGCTGTAAAAAAAAAGTATATTTTCCCCAAGTTACTACATAAAAAATGAAACTAAGCTGCATTATTATTCTGAATTTTTTACTGAACAAACAGCCAATCTATGGATGTATTTTGCCGAAAATATTATTTTACTATATATGAATCTCCGTTGGCGGTAAAATGATTTGATAAATTTCACCCAAGATTTTTTTCAGAGGCAGTAAACAAAATACAAAATAAATAAGCAAATAAATAAATGCGGGAACGAATAAAACGTTAAAATTTATCAAAACCTCGCTTTTCTTTATTTTTCTCTCTTTTCTTTTACTCTGTATTTTATCTTTCTATTCTTACATTACAAAAAAATAAAAATGTGAATTTCGGAATTAGTTTCTCAATGAAATAATGTTCCAAATAAAGATAATGATAAGAAAAGCAGTCCTTTTTCTCTATCCACATTAAATCAAGTCCCATTTAACTTATTCCTCGCCATCTCGAACAATTCTAACCAACTAATTTGTTCCAAATGTAATATTTTTTCCCATCGTAGCCATATGATTTTTTTTATTACTCATATTATTTATTGCGAGAGAGTACAATGGCAACCATCAGTCTTGATAAATGTGCATGATGCAAAGATGAGCGACCATCATAATATACGTGACAGTCGAAGAGTCTATTCTGGGAAAAGCAAAAGATAAAAATGTCGTCTGCCAAAATTATTCTCTCCCGTTACTCCAAATAGTAGCAAACGACTTTCGCTGTCTCGTATAATTCGAACATCTCTCATTCGTTTCAAGTAAAGTATATCTTGCTGCTATTCTTATTAGAGTATAAAGAAAGAAATCCGATTACACATCATGTCTGAATTGTAGAAACTCCTCTCTCTTGTTATTACTTCGATTCTTATTGCGTAAGTCCGAAATGTTCTATTTTATTTAAGGCAGAAGAAATATTGTTGGAAAATATAATCATGTCAATGTAGAGTATGAATTATGAAATAATCTTCTCTGCCTTAAAAAATATAGTTAAAAGTCAAGAAACTGTATAAATTTGTTAAAAAAATGAATTGCATGTGTAACATAGCGAAAGTGGGTTTTTTTTTTTTTTTTTTTTTTTTGCTTCTTTAAATTTACATACACGAAATATATATAAGAAAACCGCTTTTGTCATTAAAAAGTTCGAATTGAATTTTGATAAATTTATATATTTTAGAATTCTTGTTATTGTTATTCATTATAGTACTTGACAAGCTCACTGAGATAGAAAGCGATTTAGGCCTAATCAGCGTCTCTTGTTTTGTAATAGCTCCAACTAGAGCCAAGAGTACTACTCACTCATCACAATCCCTTGCACAACCCCTTTTTATAGGGGGACACATTCACACACTTTACAGATAGAACACAAAAGAACAACCATGCTCGAAACGGGACTCGAACTCGGGATTCCCATATCACGGGGAAGACGTTGTACCCCTTAGACCAGGACGCCGTCATATTTTAGTATTAAATCCAATGAATAAATAATTAATAAAAAATTAATAAATTTATGTCTATATCCGTGTTTGCTTCCTTCTCAAAGATGTAGTATAGTAAAAATATAATAGTTATTTTTAAAAAAATAGAACTCTTGATTTCAATCAATTTCTACGCTTCAGGCCTTCCTGATTTCTAAAAATACACTTTCGAAAAATATCCGTCAGTCTGTCTGTGACAAACTCAACAATTCTTTTAGTTAGATATATGAAATTTAGCGTAACGATTTTACAGCAAATTTATAGATTTCCATCAAATTTTGAGCAAAATCCGTTGAGAGAAAGTCCATCTGTTCGAATATAAATTAACGCGATGATACAAAACGAAAAGAGATAGAGATATAAAATTCGACAAACACATTTGCAATCTACTCTATAAACACCTAACAAACTTTGAGCAAAATCCGTTCAGAGAAAGTCCATCTGTTCGAATATAAATTAACGCGATGATACAAAACGAAAAGAGATAGAGATTTAAAATTCGACAAATACATTTGCAATCTACACTGTAAACACCTAACAAATTTTGAGCTACATCCAAAGAGGAATTGACTGTCTTTCGGTCTGTACTTTCAGAAATATATAAACGTGAGAACTCAAAAACGCAATGAGTTAAATATGTTAAATTTGATATGGGATTATGCGATACATGTGTAGCTTTTTAACAAATTTTTGTATCAATCGATTGAAAAAAATGCATAAAAAATGCATATTTGATTTTTGGGTGTTATAAATGCCATCCAGGCATTAATCGCCAATTAATTCAACAAGGGTGACACAATCCCGAGTGTGTGGCGGCTGGCGCTCGTTAAATCTGTTAGTGGTCGCAAAGTCCTCCATGTCGAGAGTAATACCACTGGGGGCTACTGGGTCAGGGATGATCGGTCTCTGTTCCAGTCTAAATTACCATCTGAGATGTATGAATGAATTTGTATGATTGAAGTCCGCCCCCTAAAAAGGGTTGTGATGCGTGTGTAGCTAAGTCGTGCTCTTGGCCCTAGATTGTGCTACTTGTAAAGCAAGCGACGTATATCTCCGGCTTAAAATCTGCTGATGTATCAGCGAGGCTTGTTTATGGTAAGTGTCATAAGTAACAACAACAACAACAGGGTGACACAATAGATTCATCAAAAATCGTAAATTCAGGCCAAATGTGAATATTTCGTGCTATTGTACGCCAGTGCCATACAAGGAATTCTCTAGTATAACCTTTAGAAGAGAGTTAGAGAGAGTGGCCTGATGATAAAGTCTCGATTACTGAACGTGAGGGTTTCAGGCTGGAAATCCGATTCCACCGAAGAATCGTTGTGTAAGCGAGTCTAGCACACGTTACATCCCTCGGGGTCAAACGTCCTACTGCTGGTGCGGGGTGGATGTTTAGAGAGGGTGGTGCCAGCTACGGTGCCTTCCCTTTCATCTGACCGTGGTTCAATTTTACAAGGTCGGTCCAAAAATAGCCGTAGTATTGATCTATAAGCACTTGCTAATACTGCTGTTACTTCTAATGGGACTTGCCATTGACAAGAGTGCTGGAGGGCGTTGGCAATTTTTTAAGCCGAACGAGCGTCTCTTGTTTTTGTAGTAGCCCCAACTACGACCAAGAATATGACAATTTACTCACTCATCATGTTCGCTTGTACAGCGCCTTTTTACAGGGGGTGGGGGGCACATTCACACATCTCACAGTTATAAAAAATGAAAAAGAAACGGTTGTGTGTCACTTGCGCTCAGTCTCATTTGCGCTAACTCATTAGGGAGTGTCATTTGCGCTCAAGCCTTTAATAGGGTACCACATTATGATTTTTTTCTGTTTATGTAAAATTTGGGCGGTTTTAAAATTCACGCCATATGGTAATCATTCACTGTCAAAGTGAGAATGATTCTCCATGTCTCTGATAACGTTAAAAATGCTAATGGTCTCCCTCACCGCGTTTCAAACGAGTGATAAAAGTAATAGAGTGAGAAAAATTTGGTTTAAAAATTTATAATTAATTAACATGTTCCCAGAACATGAACCAAATTTTCCTGCCAAAGGTTACTAAATCCCAGTAAACCTACAAAGTGAACGTAAAAGACACTTTTTAATGAGTGAGCGCAAATGTGACTGAGCGCAAGTGACACAATCCCAAATAAACAGGCCTGAACCGAAACTCGAACCCGGGACGCCCAGATCATGAGGAAGAGGAGCTACCTATGTGTCAGGGCACCGGGAGATGTTAATATAACTAAGCTAAGTTTTATTAGTGAGTATTCGGCAAAGTTTTGGGAGACCATTCACGCTTGTTTGTGAAAATACATCGAACTACACAAATATCAAAATTGATTATAATTTTCATTTGACCTTTAAACAAAAATTGTAGATTTGTCTCAGATATTAAGTTTTAGTTGTTACTTATGGCACTTGCCTATGGACAAGCTCCCCCCTGATACAGCAGCAGAATTAGGCCGAAAGAAGCGCCTCTTGTTTTTTAAAGTAGCGCCAACTAAGGCCAAGAGTACGACTCAGCTATACACCCACCACATTTGCTTGCACAGCCCCCTTTTTACAGGGGGAGGGGCACATTAACACATCTCACAGATAGTGCACAGAAAAACAACCATGCCCGAGCTGGGACTCGAACCCGGGACTCCCAGGGCACGAGGAAGACGCGCTACCTCTGTGCCAGAAAGCCGGCCAGATATTAATTAAACTACATTGACAGAAAAAAAACACTTGATTCTCTTTGAAGTGCAATTAAAACGAAACCTAAACGTTTATTGTAGTAGAAGTACATTGAAAATTCGAGATGATGTTTCTTCCATCTGAGTTCAATTCATTTCGCTATTATCTCCGAATTGACGAAGTGACTGCTTTTATTTTTATACATGATAGGCTCTCTACTATCACCTTCAACCTCCGTGCCATCGATTCTAATTGAAGAAAAAATAATTCGTAGTAATAAAAGGAAAAATAATTTACAACCGCCAGACAAACTAGCGAGTGTCTGCTTGCAATCAATAATTCTATTACAGCTGTCGGTTATCGATTCTTTTGATTTCAACCCACGCTTTCATGTAAATGCAATCATTTGTCAGTGAGCTGAATAAAAAAGAAAAAAGATCAAAATGAAATTTGCCATGCATATTTCAGTGCATCATGTCAGAACATCATTCCTTGAACGGGCCAAGCAACACGTGCTCGTGCAAGTTAATTTATATTTCTTATTCATTTTAATCGTTTCGTTGAATGAGTCACTTTAGTATTGCAAACGATCCAAAAAAAAAACTTTGTTTCGCATTTATCGTTTGAATGAATCACTTTAGTATTGCAAACGATCCAAAAAAAACTTTGTTTCGCATTTATTGTTTGAATGAATCACTTTAGTATTGCAAACGATCCAAAAAAACTTTGTTTCGCATTTATTGTTTAAAAAATATCCCATTTCCTATTTATTTCATTTCATATAATCGCGTGCTCAAAGTGTCATTTTTCAAGGTTTTATTCGCTGAGGTCATTAATTTTTTTTTAAAATCAGAGCTTTTGTAAATGCGATGGCAACGCGTTATTAAAAGTTGATTTCTTGAGATGCTCACGCAGATAATAAAATTTTAATTTTTCGCCTACGGATTTTTGTTGACGCCTCAAATCTCATTCCCAAAATAACATCATGTTACGACATGATAAAAAAATTATAATTTGAAAAAAAAAAATAACTGTGTTTCATGTTAACTTTTTGTTGATTTGTAAGTGAAAACATTCATATTTATAATATGCATAATTTTAGGTTCCCCGTTGCATAATAAGAAAACATAAAATTTATTTTAAAGTATACTTAATATTTTTAGGACTTTCATCATTCTTAAGGAGACTAAGTACAAGAATGAAACAACAAAATAATTAGCACACATTAACAAGAATGAATAAACGAATTTTAAAACATTCAGTACACAGGCTTGTAGAAATTAAACTTCCTCTATTACTCTAGTACTCACAGTTTAATACCTTGACGTTGTTCTATTTTGTTAAGACACTTTGCATGATGCTCTCGCCGGAGTTCTGCCATAGGATTAGCGAGTTTTTCCAGTGATCTGGGGTTCCCGGTTCGGACATGGTTGTTCTTCTGTGCTCTTTTTGTGTGTGGTGTGAATCTGTTCCACTCTGCAAGCAAGCGACTCTGATGAGTGAGTAAGTAAGTCGCATTCTTTGCCCTAGTGGGCGCCGCTACAAGCAAGAGACGATTAAAATCGCTGATGCGTCAGCGAACTGTCCATGGCAAGTACCACTGGAAACAACCACGTGATGCTAGCAAAATTTCAGAAATAAAACAACAATAGACAATTTAATAAACAGACAATAGATAGAGCTACTAAATGTCAAGAAAGAAAAGACAAATTGATGTCTATAAACAATATAGAACCAGTGATCTTACATAAAATAAACGCAATAAGGACGATACACAATTACAAAATTGCAATATATATATATATATATATATATATATATATAAATGACATACTGTTCTACACATACGAATCCTCGCATGCTGAGTAAATATAAGTTAGTGCTAAACTATGTTTGATAAGCGAACCATCATGTTCGACAGCACACTCCATTCTGAAATTCACGCTTTTTACTGCTGAACAGAGAGAGGCAACATGGATGCTTTGAATATAGTGGCGAATATTCTTCTTCAAATCCGACGCAGTGGTTACACGTTAACGATAATCAGTGTCATTAAATAAAATCCTATTACCAGAAATCGCAAGGTGTAAGGTCGGGTGATCGTGGAGGCCAAGCAGATGAGAAACATGAGTGAGTCCGTAAATGTTCGACTCGACAATTTCTGAACTGATCTTACGATGTGGTTTGGTTACGTCTTGCATGAATAATATATCTTATAGTGAACTTCGTTGCTAAAGAATAGGAATTACGTTATTCTGCAGCATTTCATCAGTGCCCGTAAAAATAGCAAACAGTACGATCTTGAGAAGTCATTTTTTCAAATATATATATATATATACGATCTAATAATGAATGGAGCTGTAAACCCACATAACACGGTCTTATCATGCAAAGATTTAAGGTTTTCTGTCACCCAGATGCGACAATTATGGTTATGTATCTGTCCTTTAAGGTGAAAGTGTGTTTCGTTGGTCCTTAGAATAAGTTCCCTGGTCAGAAATCATCAAGTGTTCTGACCAGAAAGTGTTCTGAGAATGTTTTGATCTTGGTCGGGTCGTGTAGTCGTCGGTCAGTTAGTGTCTGGGTAGTTTTTACCACAATTTAAAGGAATGCACAGGACTCACCGATCATAGAAAACATCTGAAAGTTGAAAATAATGTCTTGAGTTCAGTACTGATGGTTTCAAATAATCTTAGGACTCTGAAGGACATGATGTCTGAAATTACCAGCCTTTTTTCCCCAACTATTTGAAAGTTTGTAGAGGAGGAAGTGGTAATTATATGACCACTTTGGAGTCAATTTTGTTGAAGAGAATATTAGTTTGATAGATTCGGTCAATGTAAGGATGGACATTTCAAATGCCCACAGTCGGCCACAACAAATCCTGTCGATACTGCTACGTTTAGTGGTGGCGGGGTGGTCGGCTGCACAAAAGAAGAAGTGTCTGGGTGTGCAGATTGAATTGCTGAACCACTTGAATCTTATATGGGTAAAATGTCAGATTGCCTACTTATGATATGTTGCACGAACATCTTCCTTTTATCCTGCTTGACATTTTCACACCTTGATGCAATGTGTTGATCCACAGCACCATCTGTTAATGATTTTTTTTAAAATTATTTCAGAAATCTTATACGCGTTTTCTAAAGTGTTTGTTGTCCAAATATTTTCCCTTCGGGCTACTAAAAAGGTCTTCAGGGCTTTTTGAATAGCAGAACTTTAATTTCGACAAACCTATAGTAAATATCAAACATGCCAGTCATAATAATTCCCGCTTATATTGCTTATTCTGATGTTGAAGGGTGAGTGGCTCTTTTTTTATTCTGTGTTCATAATACTTTTAAATTCAACTTCATTTTTTTATACTGGAAGTACTGAAGCCAGTATTCTTAAATATGCTAATCAATTAAATGGTTTTTTTTATTTCCATTTTTAAAAATTTGACATATAAATCTGCCTTGTGGTGAAATTTCCTTTAAAAAAAGGATTTTATAATATATTTTTGGATTTAGGAGCATGTCAGGGTGTGTATTGGAAGGGGAGGATCGATCTGTAATACTAAAGGGCTTTTACACGAATTAATCTGGTCCTGCACAGAAAAAATGTCAAAGTCAAAATTTTGCACTGAAGAAATGGCTACGGCAACGTCTTATACGGAAGAAATGGCTACATCAACGTCCTGAACTGAAGAAATGGCAACATCAACGTTCTGTACTGAAGAAATCGCTACGGCTACGCCCTGTACTGAAGAAAGGACAACAGTAACGACATGTACCGAAGAAATGGCAATATCCTGCGCTGAAGAAATGGCAACGGCAACGACCTGTACTGAAAAAATGTCAACGTCCTATAATGAAGAAATGGCTACGGCCACGTTCTGTACTGAAGAAAGACCTACGTCAACGTTCAGTACTGAAGAAATGGCTACGGCAACGTACTATACTGAAAAAATGGCTAAGGCAACGTCCTGTACTGAAGAAAGGGCTACGGCAACGTCCTGTATTGAAGAAAGAGCTACGGCAACATCTTATACTGAATAATTGTCAACGGCAACGTCCTATACTGAAGAAATGGCTACGGCAACGTTCTGTATTGAAGAAAGAGCTACGGCAGCGTTCAATATCGAAGAAATGGTTACGGCAACGTCCTGTACTGAAGAACGAGATACGGCAACGTTCAGTATTGAAGAAATGGCTACGACAACGTTCTTTATTAGAAAAATGACGACGACAACGTCCTGTACTGAAGAAATATCAACTGCAACATCGTAATGTCTTGAAGTTTCGATGTGTGACAGAGTGGTCAGGAACATCTTTTCCATATCAAAAGTTGGAATAGTAATTATAATTTGAAAGCTTGAGGAAAAGATTAAGATTAATTGAAACTAATTAAGAAGAGTGCATATAACTCAAACATCATGAAATTTGGTATAGTTATTTAATAAATTGTTATAATAGAATTATTAAGATAAAAATAATATTTTGATTACATTTGGGGGAATAGAGATTTAAAATGGAAATAAGCTGCACGTGGCTTTCGACGGGCATTGTTTTATTTAGCCATTTGGTCAGTTATTTTTAAAGGAAAAAAAATCCAGAACATTTCTTAAGAAATGCTGAAAGACTTCTTTCTGTGAGTGATTTAAAGATTCTATAATTAGCATGTACCAGACCGTATTTGAGATCATAGTTAGGAATAGCTTTAGGTACTTTGAGGCTCTAATCAATATCTGTCAATTTAATTTCACATTTTAATACGATTTCAACAAGTTAATAATTTATTTCTACATTCTTTTTATAAACTTTATGAAAATCTATTTGTTTATATTTATCAAGATTAGTTTGCCCCAATATTCATGTTTTTGTAAACAACATTATTGAATTAGGCCTTCCTTTTATTAATATTCTAATAACTAAATGAACATATTGAAATATATTGAATGTAGAAATATTATACTTTATAAAAAGTAATATTTTCCTAATATTTTTTCATTCATAGAATTTTTTTTTATCCACAATTTCTATAAAAATTTTAAAAAAAAGATTTTAAATTTGTCATTTTCGGGCCTCTCACAGCATAGCAGCTCTAGGTAGTTGCCTTATTAGAAAAACTGTCACTGATAATAAACCATAATTTAAGATACTTTTTACTAAGCCATTCAAAAAGGTTGGCAGCGTCTCAGATTAACGCCACTTCTTTTTACTTGCCAGACGAATCGACTTAAAGGCACTACAGTTTCCTACATCGAAGGAGTCAATGTCAAGGCCAGGGGGGTTCGTCGGAAGGAAGGAAGAAAATGTCTCCCGTCAGGCAGATAACAGAACAAAAGGTCGCAATTGGCATTCCGGCCAACAAACCTTCCCTCCCCAAATCCACAAAAGAAAGTAGACCACGCAAATAGAAAAGGAGCCCGTTTCCGACCCCAAAAATGCGTTTGCAACCTCATTCTAGGGAGGACAACACTCCTCGGAATGTGAAATACCCTAGGCATCTTGGCGTTTAAGCGCTTCAATTTTGGCTATCTGTGTTAAGCATGTTTTTGTCACCTTCAATTAATGAAATGGAATGTAAACCGACTAGCAAAGGCGTTACTTAAGTATGCATGGGGGTTAGAGTTAGTTTCTTTTAAAATATGTAATAGAATCTCTTTTAAATATTGAGCAAAGGGGTCTTGTCAATGACGGACAAGCGATTTTTTTATTTGGAGAGGGAGGGGGTAACTGAAGAGGTGCTTCTAAGGTGTATTTGTTGTAGTAATGGAAGGTAATAGGGTTAATTCTTCTTAACTGCTGATCATAATCAATTAAACATTAACCGAAATTGTGCACAGTATTTTAAAAATATCTACGAAACCGAATTTCACCCGTCACTTTTTTTTTTCCTTGTAAAATCATGTTTTTCTTTTTCTTTCTTCTTTTTTTCTTTTTGGAGGAGAATATTAAGATATGAATTGCATATTAATTACATATAAATATTTTTCAATCTTACCTAGGGCCTGACTAAGGAAGGGGCGAACGGGGCAGTTGCCCTGGGCCCCCACATAAATGGGGCCCCCAAATTGAATAGAAATTTCATTTTACGTTTCCTTCTTTAATGAACGTTCGTCATCACTAAAGTAAGGAAGCAAAAGGGGGCCCAAAGAAGTATTTTGCCCCGGGCCCCAACTAGGCTAGGTCAGGCCCTGATCTTACCTCATCTCACAATCATCAGCGCCATCTCACGAAATTTTGATGTACCAATAGTTTATCATCTTATGGCAAAGGAATCACAAAAACTTATAAGATGGCACTATAACACCATAGAGCTGAGATCTAAGAGAACAGATAAACTCAAATAATTTGTTATAATTTATTACCTAGAGGGATTTGTTGCAAACATTCCTATGTATGTAAAACGCAATAGTTAAAACTTGGAACGGTTTAGATAAATAAAATATGGTGCGCGATCTTATTTCTTTCAAAATGTACGTATAAAATGAAGTAAAAGATTGAGTAATTTACTATTTCACTAAATTACGCTGTTGTTGTTACTTATGGCACTTGCTTATGGGCAAGCCACCTGCTGATACAGCAGCAGATTTAAGCCGAAAGGAGCGTCCCTTGTTTTTGAAGTAGCGCTAACTAAGGCCAAGAGTATGACTTAGCTACAAACTCACCACATTTGCTTGCACAGCCCCCTTTTTACATGGGGGCACAATCACACATCTCACAGATAGCACACAGAACAACCATGCCCGAACCGGGACTCCGAGAACACGAGGAAGACGCGCTACCTCTGTGCCAGAAAGCCGTCTCACTAAATTATAACATTTATAAACATTTATTCGCCAACATTTTATAAGAAAACAATTACTTTATTAGAGTAAGCGAGTAATTTTTTAAGAAAGTTATTCTCACCAGTCAAAAATTTCTAATTTTCCAAAATAAATTTTTTAAAATTCTCAATTTTCCAAAAAAAAAAACAATTTTTAAAATTAAAAACATTTAATACGTAATTATACAGGGTGTCCAAAAAGTTCCCTTACTGATGATTTGTGAATTTATTTTACAAAAACAATAGGTTTAAAAAGAATTATTTTTATGCCAATGATAAACAGCACTTTTAACATAACAAAGGAAAACATACTGAGCTTAAATTTATAATAAATGTTCAAAATGTCCATCCCTTTCTTGGAGACAAAGCTGAACTCGTTTGCGCATATTTTTCGAAACGCGTTTTAACATGCTAGGAGTGATTTCTTGTATCCTTTGGGTAATTGCGATTTTCAAATCATCTATTGTTTGAGAATCACCTTCATAAATTTTGTCCTTTAAATATCCCCAGAGAAAAAAGTCCGGGATGGTCAGATCAGGCGATCGAGGTGGCCAAAGATTTTTTGAGATAAGTCGATCGCCGAAAAAAGCTTCAAGCATGTCCATGGTTTCATTACTCGTATGGCAAAATTGAATATACTTGAAAAAAATCATTGAAAATGATTTTTTAAATTTGGAGTACGGGAACTTTTTGGACACCCGGTATATTTCAAATTAGTTTGTCAGTACAAATAAATCATGTAATATAAGGAAATACTTATTTACTTAAAGTATATACTCAAATAAGTATTTTATTTATTTCAGTATATAGTTTTTATTTGTTTCATTCCTTTATTTTGTCGTAGCATGAATTTCGAGGTGACCTTTAAAGTTTCTTATGCGACGGAATGGCTGCGAGATTCTGTGCAAACAAAAGCAGAAATCGCAAACAAAGCCCACCTGGAAACCCTCGTCGTAGGAAAATGCCGTGTTTGTCTTGCTGTTGTCAGTGAATGGAGTCGCGGTGCTTCCTCGATAGCTTCCGAAGTGCGATAGCGAAACGAGTTGAAAACGCCAAAAGAAGAGAGACTTCCATTGTAATCATGTCACTAAATCCCAGAAATCACTATTTATTCTATTATGTATTTCTCAATCTTTTCATCGAAGCGAATAAAAGTGAAAAGTCTACAAATAGTTACTGCTCTATCGAAATCCGAGCTAAGAGTAAAATTTTCGAAAAATTTGGCCGCAAATATTATAAAAGTACAGTACACTCCCTAATATCCCTTTTGAGACAATCCGGCTTAGTTTTCTTTTATCGTGATTAACTGAGATCACGATAAAAGAAAACTATTGAAGACTTATTCGGAAACTCAAAACTATAACTTTTGACTCTTATCCTAAGGTTACCTTTTCATATCTGTGTAACCCTTTACCAGTAAAAAATAAAATTAGTTTCAGTCAATTTTCTTATGAACTAGATCTGCGATTTTGCTTATGTCATGTCAGAACATGATGTTGTTTTGGGGATGAGGCTTTGTGGCGCCAACAAAAATCCATAGGCGAAAAAATAAAAATTTTATTATCTGCACGCGCATTTCAGCTTTTAATAACGCGTTGCCATCGCATTTATAAAAGCGCTGATTTAAAAAAAAATAAGTGAATGGCTACCGCAAATAAAACCTCGAAAAATGTCGAAAATATATTGATATGAAAAATTATTATCTTCAAAACGTGATCCGATAAATTTAAGAGCAGAAATTTTCTATTTTTTTTTCCATCATAATTTAATATCTGGGCCAATTATAGTTGCTCTGAAGTATTTCATTGTGAATTAGTACTTTTTGCTAAAATATTACGTTATCTGCAGTCTCTGAATGATCTTAACCCACCCTAATGTTAAATCCTTTTCATTTTATTTTTTCTTTCGCCTCTACTTTGTATAAATAAATATATCCTGACGCATTTTCAAAAGTAAAGAGAGTTTTCGAATCTTTAAATGAACAGAATACGGCATTGCATCGGAAGGGTGTGTCATAATTCTGGACGGATTCCAAATTTTGCTAATTGCGATAACAACTATGATCAGAAAATTCTCTGTATTCATTTTGTCAGATATTATTAAGGCACTTAACTGTGAAATTTTTTTCTCCTAAATTCCTAAATATAATGTTCCTTACTTGGAAACTGAGAATTCATACCAGACTCACCGACCCGCCCGAAGGCACACGTAATAGACCATAAAACTGAATAACCCAACTCCCGCAACAGCAACACTGGCGGGAACTGTTTTTTAGTCCTAATGACCATCACCGGCCACGGTACAACCCTTCCCGTGGGAAGTACATCCCTTCATCGATGGGAGGAGCCTACCCCCATTTAATAGTATACCCACGAGGGAGGCGAGATCCAACCACTAAGCCGGGAGCATCTCATCCTCATTTTGAGATGCCCCCTCCCTTAGCGATTCTCGAAACTGACAAATAATATCAGTAATAATATGCAAATAGATATATACTTTATTTCAATAGTTATGAGTCTGAAACGATTTCAATTTTACCTGAATATACAACAATATGCATAAAAATAATTTTAAAAAAATAAGTCAATTCTACTTAGGTCAACAAAGAGTTGTTTTTTATTTCAGTTACTTTATATTGAATAATTGCAATTAATATAAATAATTTATCAAAAAAATTATATCTGTCCAAAACAAAATCAAGTCGGTATATGTTAATGATAAACTTGAACACACTACACATGCGTGAATTTACAATGCATTTTCTACGCCAGTTGGGGTAACGCAATGTTGATAAGAAATTTCTAATATTCTTTATTCCATTTCACTTAAATTAAAAAGTACTTCAAAATGAATTCGAAAAATAGATTAATTAACAATATTTAACTTTAAATGCATCAAACTCAAAGAAAATAAACAGAATCATTTGAAATAATCGGTTGAAAATATGGTGGAGGGGGGGGGAACAAATTGATGTCTTACTCATTTGGTGGTGGGGAGATGAATATTTTTGGCTGGAAAGATATTCTTGCTTTTAATTAATAAAAAGTTAACTAAATTGATGATTTAATATTTGAAAAAACTGTATTAAAGTCAAGTGTCCTCCACTACAAGTTTTTAAAAATGTATTTTAACTTGAGTGGATGAAAAAAGAACTTTATTGACGGCTGAAAATGAACAAATTATGTGTGTGTGTGCGTGTGTGTATGTGTGTGTGTGTGTGTGTGTGTGTGTGTGTGTGTGTGTGTGTGTGT